>JAKTTT010000085.1:0-71400 GCA_030581615.1 Alloascoidea africana | reverse complement strand
AATGGGAAATCTCCGATATACTCGTCGATTCCCACTTCTTTCGTTTACATAATTTACATAGATTTAGAAAACTATATAAAGACTCTGATTTCCTCTTCTTCGAGAATCAGACAAGAAATATATCTTCTCTTCTCTTCTCTACATCTCTATCTATCTCTATCTCTCTCTCTTCTCCCTCTCTCTCTCTCTCATCTCCTAACAAGTTGTCCCAAAACTCTCTACTCGGGCACACTTGTTACACAAAATCATAAGCAAGCGTTAGTGGTTTAGCGGTAAAATTCGTCGTTGCCATCGACGAGCCCCCGGTTCGACTCCGGGCTGACGCATTTCTTTTTGCTCTTGCAACTCTTTTTGCCACTTATCACTCTGGTTGTTGAACGGAATTGAAACAGTTGTGGAAACGATTTAATAAAGTGTAAGGTAGTTTAACGGTTGCCTCAACGTTGTCCTACATCCAAGGACTTAAATTATTGGTAAATTCTATTGCCCAGTCTTTTAGAAAAGAAAAACCATAGTGTCTTACTTTGAAGAACCCTCACCGCTCCATTTGTATAGCTTCGCATATCTGTTTTTTTCACGAATGAAAAACTTCATTGATTTGATTTAGATTTAACAAAGAGTAGAGTATTGTTGGTGCTCAATTGTGACTTAGGCAATGACGATTTGAGCGTACGTTTGTCAGCTCGAATGACTATGGTCCAATACATGCTCTCTCAACAGTAGCTAGTAATTTACTCTCTTTCTTGAAATCTGTTATAGGAGTTTTGGGTATACCTTCTATTAACTTTTGACAAGTGATACTGCAATTGCATTCTAGACATGGTCAATTCTTGCTTGAATATTAATGATTTCAGAAGGTGAGTTAAAACGCATCCCATGGTTAGGTTTAAGAACATTTGTCTGTGTTTAAATCTGGAAATTGAGCAGGCCATGATAACACCTTGAATAATAATCTTTGAACCAGTCTTGAATCCGGTTGCTGGTTTTCTAAATCCCTCTACTTCCTTTTTTCCACCAACAAAACCCAAAGATTCTCCAGAAATATAGTTGTAGATATTGCTGATATCCTGTCTTCAATCTTGTAACAATGGGTTATCCCCTCCCGAAACAGATGGTTCCAAATCATGGCGTAACAACCACTATCTCTCAAAGTCTGTCACCAGCCCTCGCTTTTTCTTTTGTCATATTTCATCCATAACCACTGTTTACAATCAAAAGTTAAGCTTTCAGACCGTAGAAGACTAAGATGAAACTGTTTTTCTGGAAGGTTCTCAAACCATTCTTTAAGGAAGTATTGAGTTCTCGTTAGTCAATAGAATCTAGCTTGTGAGGATATTTTTCATAAAGATAGTCAACTCAAAGTTTGATATTTTAAGACATGAGAGGGCGCTTCTTATGTAGAAAAAGCATATAACCAAAAACAACAAATAAAGAGATTGTCAACATTGCGGGAGTTTTCTTATAGGCATCCATAAACTATGATAACTGTACTATGTTTAATTATTCACAAAATTAGACATTTGTTTCATTGAATCTGTTTTACACACTCGGATCAAACAAATAGCTTGTATAAACGGGAAGAAACTTGAATGTAGGACGGAATATGCTAGCATGTATCGGTATTTTGTATTGACTATGTAGATAGATACAAATACCGTCGAGTTTGAGTCTGATCCTCCTATTTGAAAGTAAACAAGTCCTTCTTTTATAATCGAACAAAAGCCATTTAATCTTCTCTTCGTGATCATTGTTTCTTATCCCTAGAAAAAGTTGTAATCGACTGCATGGAAGCACTTAAAAGTTGAAAAGAAGTTATTAGATAGAAATTGCTAGGTTCTGTGGGGAGATTCTAGTATTCACGAGGAGTTTACAGACCGAAGAACGTGCATAGCAAACTGATTTATAAAAAGAAAGGAACTTCTGGCATGACCACGTAAGGACACATACGACAGGATTATTCTCAAGAAAGCAGGAGATAAGGGCAGGGAAAGGTTAGAGATTGCCCACAGTACGTATGTTTTCGTATAATGTATTTTAACCTGGTGAAAAATGACCAGAACCTCCAACAAAATTCAAATTTGCATATTTCGTAATTGGAACAATACCCAAGTATTTACTACATTTTAAACAAATGACAATGAAATAGCTAGTCCGAGGCTAAACCGATGTGGGGCTGAAAATCAAGTGGTAGTGGCTGTTCTATCAAAAAAAAAAACAGTTTTGTTGATCGTTGAGTAATCATGTCCTTAAAGTATTTACTGCGTATTGGGGAAAGGGATAGACATGAAAAAATTGCCAGCGAAGGTCTAAAATTCAGCTCTTTATGTGAAGTTCTCGTGTCACTATTCATACTTTTCTTTTTTTGGGTCTGATTGTGCAAGAAATCACTTAGGCTGACCATTATCACATCAATTGCCTAAAAGTTGTACCTGAAAATAAAAACTATGGCAATATCTTTAGCTCCTTTACAAACACATCTATTTGTAAGTTTCATCAATTATCAAAGGTTGTCAATGTAAACAAGACCCTAGCAACTGGTCATCTAATGGTTATAGAAGGAGAAACTTTCAAAAAAATCGCAGATCCACTTTTTCCTTACAAACCATGTCATGCTTATAAACAACCCACAACTGATCTATTTGCAATGGTTACTTGTAGAGAATGCTACCTGCACATCGCTTTATGGCAGTAACGGAAAGCTCAACTAAGAAATGAAAATGTGAAGTATAGAAGTTACTTCACAGGCCCTTATCTGAACATGAGGCTCTCCAAATAGTCTCCAACGGATTTCTACCGTATTTATTGGCAATTTAAAATCTAAAAGATAGAGTTATCTGGTTGCTCATGAGTATTTTCTCCAATTTGTTGAAAATTGCGGATGGTGTACCATTAAATAGTTTTCCTCTATCCGATCTTAAAAAACATAAAACATTCCGATTATAATACTCTTGCACTACTTCCTGAATTGACAAGGGAAAAAAATGATATAGGGAAACAAATTGCTACCAGGTAATGCCCGTGTTAAAGTCTTCATGCATCAATGCACTTGATCTTCGCGATGAGAAACCACGGCAAGAGAGTGGAAATCAGAGACACAGACAAGATTAGTCCAAAACTTGTCAACCCCGAACTAACGTACAGAATCAGACAATCTGACCAACATGTCCATTTGTTTTCTTTTAGCTTCGCCTCTCCCACGTGTGCGGACCTTCAGCAATCTGGAGGCTATATCACATCAGCCATAATCGACCTTCTTTTACCCGGACATCCGATCATGAGCAAAAGGCTCTTCTCTCCTGGCATACGGAGTCATCTTCTTATGTCAAGCCTTTCACTATGTCTGCATCTCAAGAGTCTAGCTTCTCTTACTTGAGGAGAGCTATTTCGAGGATCTTTTTCTATTCTCCATTGGAGCAAGAACTTATCAATACGCCAGGTAAATTTCTATTATTCCTCTGCATCGGTCTCTCCATGTTATCTAACCCTACTCCACATCTCTAAAGCAAATTCACCTCTTGTGGCGAAATTTTCCAGTGTTCAGGTCCTTGATGTACCTTCTTTATCTAGTCAAAAAGTGGCTGTTAGGGCAACATTAATTCCTCATCCTCTTCGTTCTTACAAGATCCACAGTCTAAAGCCGAACGATGAATCGACCTCAGATAACGACGACTTTACGCCAAAGAGCACCCCTCGGACCCGGCCATCATCCTTCAACAAATTGGACAACGCCCTCACGCCTCTCCAACTTTCATCTCCCCCCAACAAAGACTCTGTCAAAGGTCAGGATCCGGGCCAGACAACAGATTTCACCTCGTTGCCGGTTATACTACTTATCCATGGTCTAGGCGGTCAAATATCGCAATTTGAGCATCTTATCAACTTTTTATCACAGTTCTCCGATGTCGCTGGTCTCGATATGCCCGGATTCGGTGGTAGCAGACCCAAATCTAAACAGCCCGGGGTTACTAGCTACGCCTATGATGACAAAGAAGAGCGGGATTTTAAGATTAACGAGAGGCTCGGCTTTGAAGATTATTCTATGGAGAGACTGGTGGACATTTTAGAATCGTTTGTCAACACTATCGAAACAGATGACCCAGAAAAGGTCGGTTTAAAAGGCAGGGATCTGGTTTTGATTGGGCACTCTCTAGGTACGAATCTTACCGTGAAACTGACAAATAGACTGGGGACTCGAGTGAAAGGTGTGATTACTATTGCCCCACCAATTAACGTGAATTCTGAAAATCGGAAAAGTATTGAGAAGATCAGTTATCTTCCTCCCATGGCGTTTGACATGTTTAGAATATTCGATAGAATGGACGGGTTAAAGTCGGGATCCGTTAGACGAATGGTGGGGGCACAAGCAAACGAGGCCACTAAGCGACGGCAATTACGATGGAATCTAGATGTTGACTCCGGTCCCTGGATTAAGATGGCATATGGCTTTTCCCCCGCGTCTCCGGAGGAATGGGCCAAAACATGTGAAAACCACAGACCTGTGTATCTGATTGCGGCTGCCGAAGATGTTGTCACACCTCCAGGTAATGTTGATGAGATTGAGAAATGGATTTTAGGATCTGGGAAGACAGCCAACGATGTATCAAAAATTGTTATCCCGAAGGCTGGACATATAGTAATGGAAGAACGTCCGGAGATTATTTCAGGGTTGATATCTGAGTTTATCTCCACAAAAGTGAGCTCCAAGCTATCTCTAACCTGGCTTTTACAGTACAAGGCTGACATCGGAGGCGGGAAATGGTGTTTGAAAAACGAAGCAAAATGGAAGAAGCTACAGCCAGTTTCGGACAGAATAGTGAATCCAAATTCAAAAGAGAAGACACCATTTAGGTCTATGAAAACATTAAGGCAAGATGACTCTGCACACAACCCCATGTGCCTTGAAGAATCATTTCCGGACGTTACAGATATTATTGACATTTCGAGCTACGATCCGCCATATAACCCCGACTCGTTCAAACGTATCAAGCCCCATAAATTTCCTACAGTTTCAAAGATTCCCCCACCTCTTACCACCGTTAAGGAATTCATTAAACTGGTGGGTGAAATACTCGAAGTTGATTACAAAAACGGCGTTAAAGATCCTGTTATCATAGTTCATTGCCACTATGGATTCAACAGGACTGGGTTTCTTGTGTGCAGTTATCTAATTGAAAAGTGCAATTTTACAATAGAAGAGGCTGTTCAGGCTTTTAAGGTCGCCAGGGAGCCTGGAATCAAGCATTCTCATTTTATCGATCAACTGTATGTTCGATATCAATTATGAAGGTTTGTACTTGGAAGTGAGAATGACAGGTTACCGTCATTTTTTTATTTCTTTTATCTGTTTTGTTTTTTGGCTATATCTATATGATGAGTTTTAGACCTCTATTAAAGCGTTTAATCTTGGGTTTTATTTGTTTTAAATTTTCGTTTCGCCGCATGTGGTAATTGTAATCGCCACCATTATGCTAATTAGCCATATGTAAGAAGAATAGTTTTTGTTAGCTTGATTCTAGTGTTTCTCAGATGATGTATGGGCAATAGAATCGTTTGTATAGTTAGAATGTACGTAAAGTTTTTTGTGGATACAAATGTATTTAAAATAGGAAGTGAGAGTCTCCATTCAACATTAGAACTAGTGCTACTGATGCTGATGATTCCCTAGGTGCGAAAAGTTTGTGTTGGTTGTGGAGGTGGTCGGATGGGAGAATCTGAGCATCGCTTACTTCATATACACAGCACCTATTCCATACAAAAAAAAAAGTCAACAGCTTCTTTGATGGCATCACAGAAAGTAGGAAGCACGACTGGGGACGTTGCCATGCCTTCGTTACAGACAGACAGTGTGCAGTCCTTGAAACAGAGCCAGTACACGTACCACGGATGCGCTCAGTTGAAAGATTACGAAGTTTTACAAAAGCTCGGTGAAGGCACTTTTGGGTAGGCATAATCTATTATCACTTTTTCTTGGGGGATGTGGTTTATCACTCCAAGTCTAAGTGGAACGAGACCTGGAAGAATAGATCACTAACAACTTTTTTTTTATATTTGATTCTCTAGGTTTGTTCATAAAGCCTTTCAAAAGCGGACAAAACGGCTGGTTGCACTGAAAAAGATACTTTCACATGAAGAAAAAGACGGAGTAAGCATGATTAGCTGGGGATTTTAGAAGTACGATTTTTAACGATTTCTGAATTGTTCAACAGTTTCCGATTACAGCGCTACGGGAAATTATCATTATTAAACATCTTGCACATAAAAATGTTCTACAACTGGTGGAAATGGTGGTTGACAAAGGTAAGCTCGGAGAAGGGATACAAAACCAAGACCAATAGTAACATCCAAGATGTAGGCGATTCAAGTGTCTCTAAGAAACCGGATATTTATATGGTGACGCCGTACATGGCCCATGATCTCAGTGGATTGTTAGAAAATCCCCATGTCAAGCTGGAAATCGCACATATCAAGTGCTTCCTGCTCCAGTTATTGGAAGGAATTCAGTATATCCATGAGGTATGTAAACATTTGCGCAGGGGGTGTGTATCAAAGGAATAAAGAAATTGCAGATCTGATCTGACAAAATGGAACAGTCACATTATCTCCACCGAGACATCAAAGCTGCGAATCTACTGATTGATGCAAACGGCATTCTCAAAATTGCAGATTTTGGTCTGGCGCGGACATATGTTGGGAAAATTCCACTTCCGGGGATGGGACCTGGAGGAGGAGAAAGGGAATACACAGGGCTTGTGGTTACGAGGTGGTATAGAGCGCCAGAGCTGATTCTAGGAGAGAAACGGTACACAACGGCCATTGATCTTTGGGGAGTAGGCTGTGTTTTTGGCGAGATGTTTGAGCATAAACCCATTTTGCGCGGCAGTTCTGATGTGAATCAGGGGACGCTGATTTTCCAACTTGTGGGAGCCCCTACCCAGGAGAGCATGCCTGGGTATCGATCTTTGAGCAAGGGAAATGTCTCTTTTGGGCATTTCTCACGTACACTGGAGAGTCGATTTGCAAGGCAAGATAAAAGATGATTTGGGGTGAATATGAATATGAACATGCGAGAGAATTGCTAACCTGGTAGTTTCTGTCTTTTTTTAGGATTGGGAGGGAAGGGCTGGCTCTTTTATCGAGTTTTTTGGACTTGAATCCAAGAAAGCGAATTACAGCGATTGATGCCTTATCACACGAATATTTCAAAACCGAGCCCCTTCCTGCAAAACCAGGAGATTTACCTCAATTTGAGGACTCACATGAGATGGACCTAAAGAGATACCGGGACGAAAAGAAGCAGATGCAGGAGATAAAACAGCAGCGGAAGCTACAGCCCCCCAGCACGGCAAACGGATGGGACAGGGGCCGCAACGCAGGCTACAGAGAGTGGGATCGAGGAGATCGAGATCGAGATAGGGATAGAGATAGAGATAGAGACAGAGACAGAGACAGAGACAGAGACAGAGACAGAGACAGAGATCGCGATAGGGAGAGAGCCCCGAGAGACCGGCACTGGGACTGGAATCGAGCCAGAGACCGCGGGTCGCGGGACGGATGGCGCCCCGAGCCCGGCCGGGCGCACAGCGGCCAGAGATGGAACAGCACGTGGAACGACCGCGAGCGGAAACGAGACGCTCAGGCCGCGCTGCCCGCCCTGGGGCTGCCGTCCAAGCCTGCGTTTGCGGCCCGAGATATGGCCAGAGAGCCGCTGAGGGAGCCGCTGAGGGAGCCGATGCGGGAGCCCCGGTCGCCCGTGCGGACGCCGGGTAACAGCGGAGGCAGCACCCGGTCGGGCCCGCGGCTGCCTGGACCTGGTTCAGGTCCCGTCCCGGGTCCAGGTCCAGGTCCGGGACCCGGTCCCGGCCCCGGGTCTGCACAGCTGGATTACTGACCCCAACACGTGACGTGTGAGGCATGCGGGCGTGCATAGCAAGGTAGCGGCAGCAGAAAAAGGCAAAAAGGCAACCTTCTGAACGGGCCAGGGCTTTCTGTCTTCTTGCTTTCTCTTGGGATCTTGTGTTTGTTGCTCCCACGAGCACTGCATTTGTGTGTTGTTTAGTCCTGTCTTACAATGCTAGTTTGTGCTTTATTATTACTACCACTACTACAATTGCATTCGTCTTGTTTCTGTTTTTCCAGCCCAGCCCTCGCTAAGCCTCTTCTTTCCGCTCTCTGTCTCTGCTTTTGTCTTTGTTTAGTTAGGGCCGATGTCGACCTATGCTCCTCCGAAAATTCCTCCAAGAACAGCGTCCATGTCAGCGTATTCCAGTCAAATGGCCTCTGCCAGTCCACCTGTTCCGGCTACGCCTACGCAATTGTTCAAGGAAAGCAGTGCTGGTGCTCCAATTACTCACCGGCCTCCTCTGTCGATACTGACGAGTGCTCAGATAGCTGCCCTGGCTATCCTGACGATACCTGCGGAAACTCTGGCGAGGGCCTCTATGGCTATATCCTGCTAAATACTCCTAGCGGAACACTCACTGAAGAATCAGAATCCTCTACAACTTCTGAAAAAACAAGTACGGGTACGAGCACAAGTACAAGCTCAACCATTAGTACCACCACCAGCAAAAGTACCAGCACAAGTACAAGTACAAGTACAAGTACAAGTACAAGCTCTACCAGTACCTCTTCAACCATTAGTACCAGCTCCTCCTCCACAACCAGCACGTCATCTTCCACTTCTTCTCCCTCAACACAAACCTCCAGCTCATCCCAAAGCTCCACTGACAATGACGTTTCATCATCACTGATTTACTCCGTTTCTACAGTCACCGGTAAAGTCCAGACCCTATATATATCTGGCTCACCATCCACTTCTTCACAAGCATCTACACTATCTTCGATCTACGGTGCTCTCCATTCACCCACCGTTTTCACCTCAGAACCCGGCTCCGCATCATCTACGGCAACTGCCCAGGAAGATCACTCTTCAGATGACTTTTTCTCAAGCAAGGGGAAAGTGGCTGGAGTTTTCACAGTCGTTGGCCTGATATCACTTGGGTTACTAGCTCTATTTATATGGTTTGCATTTTTCCGAAAGAGGGAGAAAGAGGTCGATGAGACCAAACTGGGCAAGCTGACCGATGATGCGCGGTCTTCTTACTCTCACCAGCTGTCCCTGGAGAAAGAGTACGCCCACACTAAACACCACTCTGCGGGAGGTTCGACCCTGGTACCGCTCCATCTGGAGGTGGACCAGCGACTGGATCCGCGGCAGATATTCATGAAATGGGAGGGAAACAATGACTCTAAAAACAGTTTGCAGGACGAGTATGACTACTCGCGGAAAGTCTTACATGTCACAAACCCGGACTCTTGCCCTGTCCGCTCACGCTCTCAGAATTAAGTTAATCTGGGGCCCAACCAACCCAAAATCCTATATTTAACCTCTCCCTCCTATATGACAATTTTCTTGTGCGATGCGATACCCGCTCTTCTATTCCAAGCCTCCTCCTGCTTCTGCTTCCTATTATTAACTAATAAACACAACCTCATACACCGCTTTTGCTTTTGGGATTTTTGTTGTTTCGGTCCTCTTCCTTCCAAGTATATATACAGTACTACTACTGCACCTATTATTTTTAGATTTAATCATGATGTTTAGTATTTCACCTCAGCTCCTCCACAGCTCTTCCCACGTGATGTCCTTTCGCACGGCGTTTGAAAAACCTTCGTTATATTTGACCCAGATGCGATAGCGAGTGCTGCCCCCTCGGTCCCGTTGCGGCTGGTGCGACTGGTGACCTGCTCGCAAAGTGCTGGACTCGTGTGGGCGGAACCAGGTGTGTGCTTCTTGTTTCGGCTTGCCGCCTGCTCGTGTCGTAGGCTCATCATCCTCTTCTTCTTCATTGCCCTTTGTTTTGGCTCTGGCTTTCACGGCCCGCCGTTTTGTGACAGTAATTGAATTGCTGGGACCGGTCCCCTCGGTAGACAGCGGCCGTTTGGTTCGCTCTGAACGAATCGATTCCAGCGCAAGAGTGATCGATGGCAACAACATCTCCCGTTTTTGGTTTAGTTGTTTCCTTTTAGAGTCTGAAAATACACAAAGTGCGTCAAGCTCTCTTTATCCCATCCATCCAGTGTTAATGTTTATTTGTAACAGCAACCAACTTTAAAAGGAATAAAATTCAAACTTACGGGTGCATCTTAACAATATTCCTCTCTTGTACTGTCGGTACCGACGTAGCCTTGGATGTAAAATTCGAAAAGCCTCGGGAATGGTAGTAATAGAACCCAAACGAATCTGTTATCTCTGCTGCGTGCCTAACCTTGATAGCATCCCATCCCTTTGCGTTCCCCAGCTTCACGGCGCTTACTGTCGGCATGAGGACGTTCAACAGGTATGGAGCCAGTTCAAAAGGCAGGCTTGTCAGCTTCAAAGGCTGGTAATGTTGTTCTGTGCGCCGCGTGCTGAGGTTCACACTAATCTGCTTGCATAGGTCCAGATTATGTCTTTGACGCTCGCGGATCTGTGGCAAAGTTAGTACTGTCCAGATTTCAAGTTGCAATTTTACTCAATTGCAATAAAAGGCAAGATGCTTACTTCATAATCGCTACTGCCGCTAGATCGCAATTCATTATTGTTGTTGTTTGCGGGATCGCTGAATAGAGAAAAGAATAAGAGAATCACTTGGGGAAGGTACGTAATCAACTCTGTATGCTGTTGGGTATAGATACATGAATTTAGTTGGTCGTAAAAAAGTAACCAGTCGCCAAGAATAACGGGCTTGGACATTAAATCGTCTTGATATCGTGCATTGGGATAGGAAGAAAAACAGCCTTGAAAAAAAAAAAACCCGCAAACCGAAAGATAAGTTAGCGAACACATATCCAGTAAAGCCTGTTGTTATATCACTTACCGTTTATCACTTTGACCAAACCAGAAGAGGATTCCAGTAGTCTTGCCAATGTGCCAAATGCTACAGACTTTGAAGTTTTCCAATCCCTGGCAAAGACCTTCTCCACAAGCTGATACCAACTGACCAGTCCGTCCTTTTGAGCATCACTTCTACTCCTATCATTGGCACTGCTTGGAGGTTTACCAAATTGTAACAGATTCAAACAGCTTCGCATGTCACAATCTGTGATTTCAGCCACTTCGGCCAACTCTCTCGTCGTAAACTCAATTTTCTCCTTTTGTGCAATTTGTTGTAATCGGGGAATAAGACTTCTCGACCCCGTTTTCACAAATTTTACAATTTCAACATGTGGTCGTAGTTTCTCAAGTGATGGAGAATAAAGATCGTTACAGATTGCGATTATTGGTCTTTTCACTATCTTTCGTAGTAGCTTCTTGTCCTTGTTGATATCCGATTGCCGGTTTGTCTGACTTTTAACAATCGACGTAACGGCTTTTTGATCCTCTGCAAGAAAATCAACGAGAACTTTTATAAATCCCTAAAAGGTTTCAACAAGGTGAGATTCAAATCAAAAATAGAATAAGAATAAAATTAAGAGCAAAAGTTGCTTACTCCATCCGTGGCTCCATCAATCTCATCTAGAATCAAGCACGCTGGTTTCCCACTGTACGAATGACTGGTTATGACACTTCTGATCTTCTCTTTCACTTTTACCCCAGACCTTTCATCACTGGCGTTTATCTCCAAAACTTCGTAGCCGGCCTGTTTCGCTGCAATGTGCGCAACGGTCGTTTTACCCACTCCCGGGGGACCGTTTAAAAGGATGATTTTCCTGTCTGGCCGGTTCAGCGGGTCTGAGAGCTGTTTGTCTTCAAACAGGCGCTCCCCAAAGACAATGCCAGACCACATCCGTAGCCATTTCAGTATCCGTCGATGACTGGATTCATCTCCAATCAGGTCAACCCATCTTTTGGGTCTGTATTTTTCTGCCCACATAATACTGTCTTCATTTGTTGTTTTCTCTGGTTCCTTCAATTGTACCGTGGTCGTTGTGGGTCGCAGTTTCTTACTGGCTCTTGATTTGAGCAGTTCTAGATTCAAAAGCGGCCTTTGTGTTCCCTTCACAGCAATGTCTTTTCTTCTCAAGACGTTGTTTGTCTTTCGCCTAAGTGTTATCGTCTCCCCATTCGATAGTTTAGCTTTTACACTGGTCTTTGGAAACATGGAGCAAAACCTAGAGTTATCTCGTTCTTTTTGAGATGTGTTTGGTTCTTCGCTCGGTATACTGGATAATCCAGTGGTTTCTGTCCAGGGCAGAGACTGTGAATTTTGTCCATGAGTCTGACTTTCCTCCTCATCATCGCACTCCATGTTATCATTACTGGGCTCGAATGTTGGTATAAACGGGCTTCCATCAGCGGGAGGCCGCTTGGAACCAGTCAACAGAGACTTTCCAAGGTTCAGAGATCCGCCTAAAAAGTCTGCTCCCGTCATCTCCCAAAATTGAACTTGAACCTGGGTTCCTGAAGAGTGAAACTTTTCGTGGAGACGCGTCGAGCTTCAACACGTCAAGAAAATCACAATCCTCGAGAGCTGCACGTGATCACCATTTACACTGAAAATTATAAGGGCAAGTTCCTTCCTTCTACGCAACAGTCGTGGGAAAATGCTGTTGTTTAAAAGCAAAGAATTAGATCTGGTCAAAAGATCCATAAATATTAAGACCTATATTTTAGTGTATGATTGAGGGAGCTTTGCGATGGCCCAGCGTCTTTTGAGCCCAAATTAGAAGCGTTTTACCAGAATCTGTACCTGGCAACTCTACAACAATGGATCGATTCCACATTTAACCAGCACCGCCTACTCCATAATACAAAAACCATTCCAATTGGTCCCGATCTTCAGTACTAGTCGCTATTATTCTTGAACATTCTTCAATCTGAGACTTTGTCAAAGGCGTATGGGTGTTTTACATAAACATTGTGAGAATCTGAAAGAAAATGATAAAAGTGGTAAAATATGATGTATAATATTATAAATGTTGTCGGATTATTCAACTGCTCAAACAATCTAAATATGAATATGGTGGTGGTGGTGGCGGCTGTTGCAACAAATCAAGCGAGAGAGTATCACCCAAGTAAAAGCTTCTACAACGGAGCAGGCTGGCCGGCTCCAACAGTAACCTTAGAGGGCTCAAAAGCAGTAAGCTGAGGCTCAGAAGGCTTTTCATCTTCGACGGAGCCTTTTGGAGCATCACCAGAATGTGGAGCTTCGCCTTCAGGACCGATGAACTTGGGATTGCGCCATGGACCCACATCTGTTAAAAAGATCTTCTGCTCGGTCTGGCTAGCGCCACCGATATGCACTGGAAGGTTTTCCTTGGGGATTTGCTTCAAAAGTTCGCCTTGGTAGCTGCTACCCAAGATGAAAATCTTGCTAACGGTGACCGGGTCTAAGAAAGGCTTGAATATCCTGAAAGCGGTAGCGAAACCAAAGGGCGAATTGATCATGTAAAACTTGCCCATTCTCTCAGGGTAGTAGTTCTGACCAATTTCAGAGGCTCTCTTGACATAGGAGAAAACCTGGCTAATCTGAGAAAGACTGATTCCCTTGAGGTCCATGATTGTGCACGAGGTCTCAACAAGGTACCCAGCTTCTCGGGAACAGGCCGGTAATCGGTACTTGACAAAAGACTCGTACTCCCAAACGAGGTTTCTCAGCATTCTGTCCTCAGTAGTGACCTTGTTCATCTCGGGAATGTTCACCTTTCCCAACTCCTCGATATAGATCGGTCTTCCATCCTTATCGGTCTTGTGGTAGTACTGTGGGTAGTATTCAGCGACCTGTGGTTTCTCCTTGTAGTGGAATGTTTCCAGAATGGTATTGGTTCCGAATTCCTCGCGCCATTTTTCACAGTTGATAAACATCTCCTTCGCCTTTGCCACGTCAAACTTTCGGGCTCTCAAGAAACGCAACTACAGAGATGAAAGCATCCAAGGACGAAAAATAGTTAGATACATAGAACTAATCTCTCCAAAACGGGATCTTGTCTTGTGTCCCAGTTTCGCTTTGATCCAATCTTGTATCACTTACGATAGTAGCATCATCAAGTCTATCCTTATAACCTTCTTTCTCCAATTCTGCACGCAGAACTAAAACTTGGGCTTCTTGCTCTGGTGTCAGGTTGCCCAGATACCCTGTTGGGCCACCAGGCGCAACTGTAGAAGGGTACGAATTCCTTCAGCAACTAGAATTAGTCCTCTGGAATAAAAGATGATTCATGGATGGAAAGGATATCCATCAACATACAGTAAAGCGTTGTCTTCCTAAACGTTGGGTGGTGGGTTAGCCATTTCATTCATTCAGGTTGGGAGCTTGTTCTCTTTGGGGCTTTGATTACACAACAGCATCGCCCATCCAAAACCTGGGCCATTCTCATGTGTATGGTGGCTAGATTTGCACAGATTGGTGTGTACTTACAGTCATTGCTCGAGCGTTGTTGAATGGTGAGTAACCCAGTGGAGATGGAAAAATAACAGCCTGGCAAAACAGGAACCGGGCAGCGATCTGGGGCAGCTGGAGCTTTTTCCTTTGACGGGACACGGGCAGAAAAAGGAAAAAAAAAGTGCAGGTTACTGCCACAGAGCGTCTGCGGACGATGGGCCTTGCGGTCTGGCGTGTACGCGCGCGTGCTGGCGGTTACGCACACGCCTTCAAGGCTTTCCGCAATGGCAGCGCCGGTGCTGGTCGCGGTGCTTAGCGCGTTTCTCGAAATAACAGATAATTGCGACATGTGCGCAAGGACATGTGGCGCAACGGGCCGGTAGAGGTGGCTGTGTGTGTGGTGCTTTGTTTCTTGCGCGAATGGTAGCTGGACATGGACTGTGAATCGTGGAACATGTGGAGCTTGGCTTGGTCGATACTGGAAAACAGTGATGGTTTTTGTCTGTGTAGTTCCTGATATCTGGCGACAATGCCAGGAATACTGTTCATGAGTTAGCTAGTAAATATCAAAGACAAGATCTCCATGTGGTGATAGATCTTGTTCGAGGCAAGCATGCAGTTCCCATAAAAATTGTCAGTTTTCCAAAGAAAGGCTTGGTTGGATGAGTCTAGGAGCCAAGATCTCAGCTGAGAAAACAAAATATGAAAAATAGGTTACGAATTGAACCCTTCGAAGTATAACTGAGGCTTGTAACTGCATATTACAAGGAGAAAGCGTTTCTGTGGTAGCTTCAGGCTACAATGGCTGTTTCATTATTTCAAAGCAAAACTGATAAGCATGTTCTTTCTACTCCCATCTAATGATGCGACTGTTGCCCTTCCAATGCACAGTATCCCACTAAAAACGTGTGAATGTGTTTTTTGAAGAACCATCACTACTCTGACTTTTCAGTCACACGTTTACTAGTTTGCAAAGTTTTCAAGATTGGTTTAGAAAATAATTGGAATCGTAAAGTTTCGAGTATGAGAGTATAATATTTCTTGGAACATATACTCAGAATTTTGACCAGTTCAATTGCATAGCATGAAAAGCTATTATCCTTTTTTGCAGTGTTTTGTATTACCCTCAATCGCTTGCAAATCATCCCTATCCTGGTTGGTTTAGTATTTATTGGGTTTTCACAAATAAAAGCTGTCCAAACTCTTTCAATTCTGTTTTCAAGTTCGAGGTTACTAGCTGCAGGTTTTTAGAATCCTACGAGCTTCGCTTTCAGATGTTACTAAAGACTGTAAAGCGGATTTAGATATAGAAATGGTTAAGAGAGTGACAAATTTCAAGCCAATTTTTATCTTAGTCGCTTCTTTGATTCGTTGTCTTGCTGAAACACTGTAGTATCCAATTTTAGACATTTTTTAGCTATCCCAAAAGATATAGGCCCAAAACTATTGTTTTAAAAACCAGGATTTATTTTGCCTTTGGTCTGGCAAGGAATCCCAACTATGGATTAGAGCGTACAAACTCATGTCATTGTAGAAGTACCACTATATTTCACCTTTCCTTGTTCAGTTTTTCATTGTCGTTGTTCCGGACTCTTCCCCACCGATTCATCACTTCTAACCCCATCTATTAATTTTGGTTTAATATGAATGATTATCTTGTTCCCGGTGATCGAGAGACCAGATCTTGAATGGTTTGCAAAGGTAAGTCTAGTTTGGCATGGGAAAGTTCAATGAAGGCTGTTTCCACTTCGTAACTTGACACCTCGGCGTTTAAATCACCTCATATTTTCTTTTATAGGCTTTTACTTATTAGTTATACTGGTGAGAAATTATTATTTCTTCCAACTTTTTTCACACTCGAATAAACAATAGTTCCTGACTCAGTGGAGGAGGCTAGGGATTTCTCCCTTCGCTTTCACAATTTCTATGCTATCTCTCTTCTTTCCTCTGTCGCATTTCGTTAGAAAACTTCTTATGACACTCAGACCTTTTCGAAGGTCAAGCATGATTCCATTCTCAACAATGTGGGGCTTGATCTCATGACGACCGATTATAGTGAGAGGGCCAATTTGCCAATAATATATGAACATTCACGTAACCAAAAGATGGAGAAAGCATTAAAGGATACCATTTACTAAAAAAGAAACTATATATTTTGTGCCTTTTTGCTTGCCACATGAAGGAAACCATGCTCCAACAATGGTTTCTCAGTCCACACGTAACACCTCGAGTTTAATGATTCCAATTATATTCTAAGCAAAACTTAACAAACTTTTCAAACCAGTAAAGCAAATGTGTAACTAAAATATTGCGGTAGCTGTGGTTGTTCAAAAATTTGGCTTGGTTTTGTAGGACAGTATATATTGTTCAATATCATAGGCTCTTTACAAACCTCCTGTTTGGGCCATCATGTTAAATTCAAAGGCAGCACTCAAGAAGACTACTGGGATGAGAAAAACTTGACTGGTTAGTGTTTTTCATTTCTGCAGTGGGACGTCTTTTGGCTGAGCGCAATGTAATGGAAGAACAAACATTCTTTTTCTCTCTTTTGGTCTTCTTTACGTTAGTTTGTTAAGAGATGTAGTCAACTTGGACGTTTTTCCTTGGAAGAGCAACAAAGAAGTATTATATACACTGGGATTACACTGATAATACACCATCTCATTCTGTTTTACTTTTAAACAAATAATGCCCGTCAACATGGCATTTTACTAATCACCACGGTTTAGATTCCAGATAGAAAATAAGTTTAGTTTTAAAAGCCTTGAACTAGAAAACTATGATTACTAAAATGTTAAATAAAGGCAAAAAATGGTCGCTGCAAGAAAACATATAACAAAATGACCAATACTTTCTTTATGCATAAGCAGATAAAAAATGAAAAGAAACCTAAACTCCCAGTAGAGCAATGACAAATACCGCAACAAGTCCTGACGCCATTGACGAAACAGTTATTGACTTGGCACCTTGTCCTGAATAGCTTTCAATAGTTGTGTTTGAGGGAAGCGATGATGATGTTGATTCCAAAGCGGCTGCAGCCACTGAGCTTGGAGTTGCAGAAGCTGATTCTACATCGAGTTCGTTCTGCTCCACATCAAAACCGGCAAAAACATTCTTATCGGCGGCAATAGTAGCAGCAGCGATGGGAACGGTATTGTTGGCTGCTTCTGAAACAGTAACGTATGCAATATTGGTGGAGAGGGCAGTTAGCAGGGTAGAATTGGTAACGTTCAGGGTATTCACAACAGTGGAATTCAAGAACACAGTGCTGTTCAAGTAAGAATACTTGGGTACTGATGCAGTAACCTCGGGTGCTTCAGAGATAGTAGCATATTTGCTTCCATCAGCTGTCACTGTGACCAGAATCGTTGATCGAGATGGAGAATCAGTTACATCAACTTTAGCCTGGTTTCCAGTCTCAATCTCTGCTGGACAGTCAGTAACTCCTTCTCCGCAAGACGTGATAGTAACAAGAACAGTGCTCAAAACAGGAACAGTGTTGACAACTGTAACTTTTGTTCCTTCAACCTTCGTCACATAGGAAGTAACTGAATCAGTAGTTTGAACAATGCTCGAAGTCACGACAGAAGGTTTCCCGGTGGCAGCAGCATTACCAGTATTAGCAGAACCGTCTAAGTCACAATCAGTAGTTTCAGGTGACTCTGTTGTAGCAGGACAATCTGTGACTCCATCACCGCATGAAGTAACGGTGATAAATACGGTGCTGTATACAGGAACAGAAGTATGAACAGTAATAGTAGAGCCCTCAATGTTGGTCAGGTACGTAGTAGCAGAAACAGTAGATGTGACGATACTAGAGGTAATGACAGAGTAACTAGAAGGTTCGACATCTCTGTTGGACTCGGTCTTTGGATTAGAAGCCAAAGAGCTTCCAGTAGTCGCTGTAGCATCAGTTGAACCGCTCTGAGATCCAGTACCTACGACTGGGTATCCGGAGAATAAGCTGGACACAAATGAAGACAAGTCAGCACTTGGGATAGTCAGTGGGAGAGTAGTAGCAACGCCTCCGGTAGAAGACACAATTGTCACTTCTGCTGTGGTCGTGATCGAAGCAACAGCTGTGCTCTCAGTGGTTCCAGTGAGCTCTAGAGTTGTAGGTCCAGTAACAACAATGGTCGAAGACTCGTGTGTAACAGTAGTGGCTCCAGGACAGAAGGTCGTGTAAACGGTGACAATAGATCCGACAACTGTAGTTGCGTAGACTGTCTCAACAGTGGTAAGGGCAGTAGATCCACTGACAGATTCAGTCTTTGGATTAGAAGCCAAAGAGCTTCCAGTAGTCGCTGTAGCAGCAGTTGAACCGCTCTGAGATCCAGTTCCTGCGACAGGGAATCCAGAGAACAAACTGGAAACAATTGAAGACAAGTCAGCACTTGGGATAGTCAGTGGAAGAGTAGTAGCAACACCTCCGGTAGAAGACACAATTGTCACTTCTGCTGTGGTCGTGATCGATGCAACAGCTGTGCTCTCGGTGGTTCCAGTCAATTGCAAGGTAGTGGGTCCAGTAACAACGATGGTCGAAGACTCGTGTGTAACAGTGGTGGCTCCAGGACAGAAGGTCGTATAAACGGTGACAATAGATCCGACAACTGTAGTTGCGTAGACTGTCTCAACAGTGGTAATGGCAGTAGATCCACTGACAGATTCAGTCTTTGGATTAGAAGCCAAAGAGCTTCCAGTAGTCGCTGTAGCAGCAGTTGAACCGCTCTGAGATCCAGTTCCTGCGACTGGGAATCCAGAGAACAAACTGGAAACAATTGAAGACAAGTCAGCACTTGGGATAGTCAGTGGGAGAGTAGTAGCAACGCCTCCGGTAGAAGACACAATTGTCACTTCTGCTGTGGTCGTGATCGAAGCAACAGCTGTGCTCTCGGTGGTTCCAGTCAATTGCAAGGTAGTGGGTCCAGTAACAACGATGGTCGAAGACTCGTGTGTAACAGTGGTGGCTCCAGGACAGAAGGTCGTATAAACGGTGACAATAGATCCGACAACAGTTGTTTCGTAGATTGTTTCAACAGTTGTGATAGCAGTAGATCCACTAACAGATTCAGTCTTGCCAGTAGCTTCCAATGAGCTTCCAGTAGGCTTACCTGAAGACTCCAGCTTGGCAGTAGTTCTAACATCAGACTTTGTTGGAGTTGGCTTTGAATCACTCTGAGATCCAGTTCCTGCGACTGGGAATCCAGAGAACAAACTGGAAACAATTGAAGACAAGTCGGCACTTGGGATAGTCAGTGGAAGAGTAGTAGCAACACCTCCGGTAGAAGACACAATTGTGACTTCTGCTGTGGTCGTGATCGAAGCAACAGCTGTGCTCTCAGTAGTTCCAGTGAGCTCTAGAGTTGTAGGTCCAGTAACAACAATGGTCGAAGACTCATGTGTGACTGTGGTGGCCCCAGGACAGTAAGTGGTATAGACAGTAATAACAGATCCGACAACAGTAGTTTCGTAGATTGTCTCAACAGTTGTAATGGCAGTAGATCCACTAACAGACTCAGTCTTGCCAGTAGCTTCCAATGAGCTTCCAGTAGGCTTACCTGAAGACTCCAGCTTGGCAGTAGTTCTAACATCAGACTTTGTTGGAGTTGGCTTTGAATCACTCTGAGATCCAGTTCCTGCAACAGGGAATCCCGAAAATAAGCTCGACAAAATTGAAGTAAGATCAACACTTGGGATGGTGAACGGGAGAGTAGTAGCAATACCTCCGGTAGAAGACACGATTGTAACCTCTGCACTTGTAGTGATAGAGGCAACAGCTGTGCTCTCGGTGGTTCCAGTGAGCTCTAGAGTTGTAGGTCCAGTAACAACAATGGTTGACGCCTCGTGTGTCAGAGTTGTGGCTCCAGGGCAGTAAGTGGTGTAGATGGTAACAACAGATCCAACAAGAGTCGTCTCGAACACAGTATCCACTGTTTGGACAGAAGAATGAACAGCAGCATTTGTTGTTCTACTGAATTGATCAGAGGGCTGTGTTTCCGAATTCTCCTCCTTGGGAGACGTCCGGGAATTTGAGTGTGTGGTGTATTCAGTATTGGGGGTATCCTCCTTCTTCCCAGTCGAATGGGCGGTGGTGGTGGCCCCGTTGTGTTCGGGATAGCTGATGGATGATTCAGTTTGTGGTTTGTTGTTGGATCCACAGTTCTCACCAGTACATTCAGTAGCAGCAGACTCTGATGAAGAGATCACAGCTGGTCTCGAATTACCGCCAGTGGTTGTGGGTTTGGCCTCGTTGGTTGTAGTTTCACGGGTATGCTCGCCTTCCTTCTGGGTGGTTTGCACTTGGACTGAAGTAGAAGTGCCTGCAACACAGTCTTTGCCGGAGCATTGAGAGGTTATCTGGCCGTCCGAGTCATAGTAGAATGTTGTGCTTTCAGTAGCGCATTCCAAATCCCAGGTAGACGCTTGGCCTCCGTTATCGTTATCGTTATTATTGTTATTGTTTGTTGGAGTGGTCTTGGCTTGGGTAGTGTGGGTCGCTGCCGCAGGTTCATGAGAAGTGAGAGAAGCGATGATTGCACTTGTATCGATTGTCTCGAAGCATTCTTCTCCCTCACAGAGGGAGAGAGTAGATGTTGCTGGACAACTATCTCCTTCGCATTCTTTCACACTTGTTTGAACCGATGTGGTTGCGACCGCAGCAGTGGTTTCCTTTGCTGTACAGTCTTCTACATCTGCTTCACAAGATGTGATTGTAGCGACTACTGTCAAAGTCGCCACGTTCGTTTGAACCAGTGTGACTGCAGCGTTGGCCCAACCAGCAGCGACTAGCGCTGAGGCCAAAATTACAGATCTCATATTTAGCTTTGAGAAATGGTTATATTATAGGGAGTGAATTGGGTGAGGTATAGATGATGTCTCGTATCCTCCAAGGATTGAACGAAGAGTTATAAAGATATAACGAGAGGCTTTGGAGAGAAATACTTTGTAGACTTGGAAAAGAAGGTCCAGGGGAAGAATTTCCACCTGTATATATACAACAGGTATACTAGTCTATGTTTTATGGAAAGAACGCCTCAGAGAGTGTTGTTCTATGAAAGGCGGCGTTCAGAATGCCCGGTGGCGGCTGAATCTGGAAGACTGTGACAATGTTGGAGGCTTGCATGCATTTTGTGAAGGCTTAACTCGGTGTGAGTGTTTCAAAAAAAAATGGCGGATAAAAAGGACTAGAAGGTATATATATAGAAAGGCGTTGGGAATGCGGATAACTACCTTCTCACAAAAGGGGTAGCTTGCACTCAGTTCTCCATGTTGCAAAAAGTAGTGAATTTCCGTGATGAAGAGTTTCTAACGACTGTTTGGGGAATTTTCAACCCTCTTGACATGTAAACAATGGTTTTTGTATATTAAAATATGTTTACTTTTCATCTTAAGAGCTTCGCATTTCGGTTGCCAAGAATGCTTCCAGGCTGTGTTGGCATCTTGAATCATGTCTGAAGAGAAAAAATTACCTAGAATCTTCAAGTAAGGAGTTTTTCCTATTTTCTATTTTTTTTATTTGGTTGTTACTGCTTTCTTGGAAACGAAGATATTTATTCTGTTGAAAAATAAGACTCTCAAATAAACGACTAGTGAAATGGTTTACGAGATCAGCGTTGGCTTGATCTTTTTGCAATATGAAACAATACAATTTATGTACACCATCAGCTAGAACTTCAAAAGGAGGGCTTTTCTGATAGCTGTAGTCTCATGTAACCGTCTTGATTCTCCTGTTACTAATCTTTACTTAAGAATCAAATGGGCAAACTTGACTTTCAAACTTTGGAATGAACCAGACTTCTAAAAGATCAAACTCCTTACAGTTCCTCCAAACTACAAGCAATATTATGCGCACACTGTTTCTCATTTGTTGTTCCAAATCTGTAACGAAATACGGAGCTTCTGGAGTCTTTTTTCTGCCCTGAATGGATCTGGTGGCTCAACTGAGAACTAGAACTAAAAGGGCTTGGGAAATTGCCATTGCATAGTCAACACAAGCAAAAAGGAGTTTACTGGGCCAACATTTGTGAGACTGAATAAAACAAAGCCCAGATTCTATACTTACAAACGTTTGGTCTTTGCAAAAGAGCGGCAATAAATTCAATTCCAAATTCAATTCCAGTTATCGTCTTATGAGCGCTTAAACTATGTCTGGATAGACGATGATTTTGCTTAAATAATTGAAAGTATAGGAGCAGCCTGCTTCAAAAGAACAGTCAAAAATCAAACTAGGATGAATGAACATTAAGCAGTGACGTCAATTTGTTCGTGGGGGGTTTAAGTACCGTCTTTAGTAGTTGATTATTCGATAGATTTAAACGTATTTGTTTTTGATTAAATGGTCTTGCTTATGCCACTGTTAAAAATTGATTGTCTAGAAAGATACGACAGAGGAAAGGCCTAATTTAGAACAAGAGAAAGAACTAAATCTTTCACCAACAAAATTTTGCTTCATTTTTGTCAAGCGTTAAAACCCCCTAGCCCAAGCTCAATCCTTAAATTATTCACTATTAGGAGCATTTAAACAAGCACGCGATGTTGGCAGGGAGCATATACAGATGTAACCATTAGGGTATAACATTCAAAGACGCTTTAAGACTACGACTCAGTCGATGAGCATGGAAAATGTACTATGAGGCCAAAGACGGGCTCTGTAGATGTCAAAAACTATATCACATAGTTTGCAAGGCTCATCAGACAAAAGGGAATGTAGAGAAAATGCACAAGGCAGTTAGGGCTTAACGAGCAGGTTTGTAGCAGAAGAAAGGTCGTCTACACCTTGCTTGAGATGCTCTAACACTCCTCTGCTATAGAAACAACATACTACTGGAAGTGCAGGGATTCTGATTTGAACATTTTTCATGTTTATCATTTTAAACTTCAATAGGAGTTGATAAACTGTTATAAGAGCTTTTAGGGAACTGAAACTATATTAGTTTTGATTTGATCAAAAATTTGCATGCTTCATAGACGGTGCGAGTCTAGATTTCATATAAAAAGATAAATCATTTTAAAGTATTTGGTAACATAGAGGCTTAGTCGTATTTCTGTATTTTTGACTAGGGCTAAAAATCAAAAAATCCTCCAACCTAGATAATCACAAGGTTGAGGTATTCAAGACTTAATTTTCTGTGGTCATTGAAGCTGAAAAAAATGAACTGAATAAACCAGGGAAACCTCAATGCCTTGAGCACTTAGTTCCCAGAGTTTGAAATGTAAAAGCATTTTAATACAGTTGATTCAATCTCTGTCAATCTAAGTTTATAGTTTCACTATGCCTTCAATGCTTATGGCATACACATTAACATCTGATATAACTTTGTCTGGGATTCAAATTTTCTTAATTTATGCCCTTTAAATAGCCTATCATCGTCATCAGGTGAAAAGGGAACCTTCACGAAGAGGCTATATTTTTTCTGGAGTTGAGTGTCGGATCTGCATCTCTTGTATACAGATGCGTCTGCCGGTTCGGATGTTGTCTTTATATCTATCCGCAGTTCCAAAAGAGAGAAGATGGTAGTAACAATTACTCTATCCGGAAATAATGCAGAGGTAATCCGTTAAATTCCAACTGTTGAGCATTTGTATGAGAAGATGCCGTCGGGAACGCATAAGATCTCAGGACAAGCATTGTGTGAGCAAGATAATCCATGGAAAATAAAGCACCCTGATCAAAAGCAAGGATTCAAGGCAGGTACTCATAAGGTATGCTAAATGAAGCCATCTTTGCTAATCTCAATTGAAAATAAACGCACTGGAAAGTCCGTGGAATAACAAATTCTCGGTGTGGGGAAAACAGCAGCAAATATTCCGAATTGGACATGTGTCAAAACTTTGCTCTCGCAGATGCCTCATCGCCTTCTCTCTTTATTTGTTTAGTTTATCCATCTGTTTTCAAACCTTACCGAACATCACCCTTGAAATTTCAACCTCACTATAATGAATAACCTAAACGGCTCGAAAAATAACGTGTTGAATACTTTATTTAGATTGTTAGTATTAGAACACCTCAAAACAGCTTGATTGACCTGACCTTTTCTAACCTCAATGATCTCCTCCTTCTTGTTCATTCATCTAGGCGCATGCTACAGCAGAGAGGGGGCTTTGTTCAATCACAAAGATCCCGGCACCAGGAGAAGGCTGGGCCGATTTTTCACCCCTAAGATGTATAGAGGTTGCAATACCCCATCCCAATGGAATGTAGTAAACTGCACAAGGTGCATCTGCCAAACACAGATCTCTCACTCTTGGGAAAACACAATCAAGAATGCACTAATAATAGGATTGATACTGTATGAAGTTTAAAGAACAGCTGATTTTTTGCATCTAGAGCCATACATAGAAAAATAATAAGTGAGTACAATTGAAACGGCTGGTGTCTTCTCTGAGATGTTCAACAAGCATTAGAAGCATAGCGTTTTTATTCTAGAATTTTAGAGTCTTGTGCTTGCTTTAAACACAACATTGAACACTCTTGAGTCCGGAAAACACTCTGAAAAATTCTGGATAGACTTGAATTGTGTATTTTTTCGTAGGCCATTCAACGTGAAAAGTTTACCCTTTTTGGCAGTAATGATGTAATGATGGAGCTGAAGTAGTGACGGATCTTGAGATGTTAAAGTTTAACGGTAGGTGGGGTAACAAATAGATGGACCGTCTGCCAGGGGAACCAGCAGGGGCAAACAGAAAAGGGCCCTAGTAAGTAAGATTAGGAAATGACGCGCAACGATGGGAAGATTGGGAAATGCTCACTGTTTAATCAAGAGTTGCATGATGCCCTTTCCTACTCAAACTTTCCTCCTCGGATTTACCTGAAAACCGTTTTCTGGCTTTTGCCATTTACAGTTTGCATGCAGAATAATGCTTCGAGGAACCTGGATTTTGAAGGAATTGATTTGACCTGAAGGAAACAACAAAGATGTAAATATTCAATCATTTATCTATTCGGTTTCAAATGCTTTGCTGTCTTTTTTAAAGAGTTTTGTTATGGTTTGTGAAGAACCTAAAGCTCAAAAATCTAAAGCCAGAAATGCTGAGTTTTAAGAATGATATATGCTACTAGAGAAGAGTTCGCAACCCAAACCTGCACCCGAAAGACTATGCAAGTGCTAGACAGTTCAATTGGATTGTATTCCACCCCCAATTCACATCATCATTTATCCCAAAGGAGTCCAGGGATATCAGACACAGAATGCCAATAAAACATCAACGGGCCCAGTTATTTGTTTACCTTATCGGTGTATAGCTAATATGCAACACTGACGCCCGGTAAGCTTATGCATTGCTTCATCCCGGTTCTTCAACAATATCTTCTCAAAACCCTGGAGAAGCTATAATGATCCTGCAAGTCACGACAGTATGGAGAGTGATGGATCAAAATTTATAAGGCACGCTTTTTCCTTTACCCACTTTTGTTTGTCAGTTAACTGTCGCTCTCAAGATGACATTTACATCAACTTCATCCACGAGTCACTCAGTAACCATCTCAAGTGCAGAAGCTCAACATAGACTAAGCGCCAGGAGCAGAAGAGCTATCAAGTAAGTTTGAAAATAAACAAGGTTGAAAGCCCATTTAATCTTGTTACTAACATTTTGATAGAAGGTTGTGCAAGTCCTGGACGCGAAATGATGATGTATTGTTAAGATACTTAAAAGACGAGCAACGGATGGGTTGGAAGGACATCGCTCTGTATTTTGAAGGCAGAACTTCAAATGCATGTCAATTCAGATGGAGAAGACTGAAAGAAGATGACAACAGACGTCTGTCAATAGAAAGAGTTTATTATGGAGGCGACTACCAGGGAATGACGCCTTCCAGCTACTCTGACTGGACCGTTGAAAAAGACTGTCTTCTCACTTCTCTAAGCACTAAAAATCGGACAATTGAAGAAATAGCTCTTTTATTGAGAGGTCCTTCTGAAAGAGATATTCAAGAAAGGATGATACTTCTAAATTTGGAATCACCAACAGGCAGCAGCCGAAGCTATCCTGCCTCCCGAAGAACTTTCAGTGATGACTTTACTGAAGAACATGCTTTTAATGAATGCCAATCCTCAGAATTATCGTTTACAGAGCCTTGGGAATGCACGCGCCATGAAAGCTGTTCCTCAGTTCCCTCACTCAGTTCGGATACTTCATCTGTTTCATCACATTCACCTCTCAGGTCACCGGAAGTTTTCCATCCCTCTTCCATGGTTAATGAATTTTGTCCTTTGGCTCAATATGAACATTCCACTATGCTACCGCCAATAAACTTTGCGAATATGCAAAGTAAGCAGGTGGCAAAGGAAGGGAAGTTACCATCCTTTGCCTCAGTTGTAGAATGGTCAAAGTCTCCAATGCTTCTCACGCCAATGAATAAGAAACGAGCTTCGTTGAGCGAAGAGATAGCACATGAGTACCGCCCTCAGAAAAAGAGAACTACTTGCTCCCTGCCATCAATTCATGACATATTTTGGGAATGAAAAGAGATAGATGGTAGGGAAAAAATTGACTACATACTCATCTAAAGCTCATAGATGAGATCCTGACGCTTTTTGCTTCGAGAGTTAAATTGCTGATAGCGCGCTTAGTACGAGGAAACGTTTGCGGGCACAAACATGGTGCGAGACGAAAAGATGTATGAAGACACACAAAAGCAGCTATTCTTGAAGTGAGTACATGCAATGCTGAGCTGAGCCTAAAAGTGATAATCCTTCTCAGCCAGGAGTGAACGGTACACAAAAACTCTCCGGTTTTAGGAGCATAAAGTCCAGAGCGCTGACTTTCCCCTAAACAAAGACCCATACGAACAAACGAACAAACGACCAATCTTTAGATTTTTTATTCTTGAAATAATCGGGGTTTGTTTTCCTGTATGATTATTTCAGGAAGGTCATGAAACTCTATGTAACACATTGGGAAGATAAAAGAGTGGAGCTCATCAGAAGTGAGCATCAGCTTGATCTAAACATCGAATTTATCCATCTAGACTACTACAGTTTATTTGTGCTTGTTAAGCTAATAATACAATAGATATACTGTTAACCGATCTTGCTTAATCAGAACAATAAAAAGGATCAGCTTGAAATGTCAATAACTTTGAGAATGACAGAAAGAGGGAGCGCGCTCCTGTAGATTATAGTTCAATCCTGTACTTTATGGGGCAATGCTAGCACAGAAGGATTGCCAGTCGTGTTCAGGGACAATGATTTTCTTCCTGTCAATCTGAAATCCGAGTACAACTTGTTATATATCAGTGAAGCGATAGCAAAACTGCCCATATCTCTTCATCCTAGTGGCATTCTTCAGAGATCTATTTGTGTTTGTGAGCTTCCCCGATGAGCTCCACTCTCCAGTTACCCGCACTTAAGCGGAACTGCGGGAGCTTTTACTGGAAGACGGATCTCGGATCTGCTTACCATGTTTTTTGCACACTCTCCTTTGCCTCTACTAGGCCAAGTTTTCAGGAGAAAAGGCCTGGCTACTAATATAAAGTGCTTCTTACTCCCTCAATTTTCCACATTTTCCTGGGTTCAGAATGCTCAGCAATTCTCTAAAGCAAGTTTCCCAGCACCCGCTGAACATGGCCATCTAGCACTACCCAAGACGCTTATTTCAGTTGCGGGACCGGACTCAACCAAGTTTATCAACGGATTGATCACAAACAAAGTGCCATCTTCGCCTCATTTCGAGTATGAGGGAAGCATGGACGTCAAATGCGAGAGCAAGCTGGGTCTATTCACAGCTTTTCTGAATGCCAAGGGGAAACTGTTCTGCGATGCTTTTGTATTTCCAAGTCTTGATAATTTCGTCAGCAGTAGTCCTACAAACGAGATTCGAGATCCTGCCAACAAGATTTATTATATCGAGGTTGACCCCCGTGTTGGACCCCAGTTACTGTCAACTTTGAAGCTCCATAAACTGAGATCAAAAGTCAAATTCGAAATCCAAAAAGATGAATACCAATCCCTATATCTCTATAACGACCTTGACGACACTGCAAATTTTAGCTTTCTACAGTTTTTGATGAAAGTTTTGGCCTCATGGGGTGAACAGTCACCCATCAAAGCCGTGGCTATTGATGAAAGAGCCATTGGTTTTGGAATGAAGTTAATTACATCAAAAGTACCCGTTGAACAGTTATTTGATAATCTAAAATTTGAATCTGCCCATCATGAAAATGCTGCCAAACTCAAGAGTCTTATTGACATTTTTTCTGTAAATGTCTCGGAGACAGATTATAGAATACGAAGATACTTGGAAGGGATACCTGAAGGGGCTGAGGAATTGGAGCCACTTTCATTTTTTCCAATGGAAATGTGTTTCGACTACATGGACGGAATTAACTTTAATAAAGGGTGCTATGTTGGTCAAGAGTTGACGATACGAACACATCATAAAGGTGTGGTACGCAAGAGAGTGATCCCAATCAGGTTTTATGATTCTGCCAATGGCGGTGACGTTGAGGCAATGGAACTGTTTTATGATAACAACGATCCGGTGATTCCAAAATTGAAGAATACACTTTCTGGGGCTAAGATTGTGTCTGATAATTCCTCACAAGAGACGTCAGGCCATACCGAGATCAAATCTGCCCCATCTCCCTTTGCATCGTCCCCATTTGGATCGAGTGGAGTGGGTTCGCGCCGCCAAAGATCGTCGTCGGCTGGCACTATAATCGCTACGCACGGCAACATTGGTCTAGGACTGGTACGGTTAGATCAGTTTGCTGTACCGGGATCTAGATTTGCAGTGGAAGCGGTGAACGGAGAAAATGGAACGGTTGAAAAAATTGGGATAAAGGGATTTGTACCATACTGGTGGCCAGATGAAGAGTAGATGGAAGCTTAAATAATACAAGAAAAGATACCATTACGACTTTTGAAAAATCGATGCATGTTGGAGTTTTCTAGATGAAAGAGATGAGCCCGAACATTTGTAAATAAACTTCCGGAATATCGGATATCTGTGTAGATCCGCCCCCAACATACTTTCGTACTAATTACAAGATGACAATCTCAGAAGCATTGGCAATATCAAAGAAACCCAAAGTCGTGGTGGTTGGAACAGATGGCCTCCATCTGGATCAAATTATTGATAGATATTCCAAACACTTTGAGATTATTGTAAATATTAATGAATAATGAGCGTTGTGGCCTAGCGGGTATTAACCGGAACAGAGATACACCGGGAGCACTACCGAACAACTTGAACAAGATCTGAAAAATTCCCTTTTTGACATTTCGGGGATTTTTGCCTCTTGGATTGGGTTTGGGGTATGTTTCAAATATTGAGATTGTTCCAAGAACTTGAATCTTAACATTTACGTAGAAACGAATTCCTCTACGTGGTGAGATAATAGAGCTACTGCCGGAGACCCTGAAGGTTATAGCAATATGCCCCGTGGGATACGATGTCTACGATGTCTCTGCACTAAAGGAGAGAGGTATTAGATATTAAGGTTGTTCTTTCGACGGAAATTGATCCCATGCTACTAACAAACACTTGTGCGAAGGAATTGTCTTTTGCAACCTTGGACGAGAGATTTCCGGTGATCAGGTGGCTGATGTAGCACTGCTTCTGGCACTCTCAACATTTCGCTACTCTACACTTTTTGAACACAGCTTGCGAAACAATCGTGACACTATTCTGGCAAGAGGTGTTTTAAACTCTGACACATACGACAACGGCACAGGCTATCCTCGCCCGGGAGATGCGAGCAAATTTGCGTTTGGAAATAATGTTGGAGGAAAGCGTGTCCTTTCTCCACAAGGTCGCACAGTTGGAATTGCAGGATTTGGTGCTATCGGACAGGCCAGTGCCCGGAGATTTGCGACTATTGGGATGAAAATACATTACTGGAAACGCCAACCGCTGACATCGGAGGAGTCTGGTCAATTTCCATTTGATCTCAATTATCATAACAGTTTTGAAGATCTGGTAAAGTCCTCGGAGCTGTTGGTACTGGCACTTCCATATTCGGCAGAAACGCACCACCTTTTAAACGCAAACACCATTGCACTTTTGCCCGATCAAGCCAAAGTGGTAAATGTAGGTCGGGGAGCTGTAATCGATGAGGACGCCCTTGCTGATGCTCTGGATTCAGGGAAAATTTCGTCAGCCGGGCTGGATGTGTATGAACACGAGCCGGCAGTAAACGAACGGCTATTGAACAGATACGATGTGACACTTTTGCCACACTGCGGAAGTGCCACGGCAGAAACTTACGAGGGAGCCACTGTTTATGCTCTTGAAAACATCAAGAATGTTTTGATTGATGGCGGAAGTGGTTTTTCTGCACTGTAATAACTCGTTTCTTATAGACACAATATTTCTAGACAATCAGCTCTATACATGTATACATGCTTGTATTTTCTGTACCATGGGCGTGAGTTTTGTCTGCGGTCTCAATCCAATTCCCATGCTTAAAGCAATGGAATCTTATGAGCAATTTTACAATGGGCGAGACACATATCATTTGTCTCCCAGGTTTCATCACAATGTGGTAGTGCGAACTGGAACCACCCAGCAATTGCATCGAATCTGATAAACCAGACATCACCTGTACTATTGTACTATTTCTGATAATTCTGACCTGTTGAAATGGCGAATGCCTGCTAACAAAAATGGAATTTGGCTGTGGAGGTCACATGATACTATCTCCACAACATAACATTCATGATACATAGGAGCTCTCCTCCAGGACAAATCTTCCCTGTGGCCCGGGTTTGATCAGAGACAGAATGGTGAGAGCAGAGTAAGTCTCACAGAATGGTTTATTGACGGAGGAGTTGAACTCTGACTCTTTTTGGCTTACACACTAACTCTTATTTTAGAACGAAGATCAACGTCAAGAGTAAGCTTTTGAAACATGTCATCAGCCCCGAGCGTACACATGGTCATTGTCTTTACTAACACTTGATAGTTGTCGCTGCCGAGGGACTATACAAAAGAGATGTCTTCAGTGTGTATTATCTATATGAGGTTCATTCGCCGACCGCTCGAGTGTTCAACTTGTTTTATCTAACCAAAAGTAGAATTCCCCGATCCGTTCGCTGTTTTAATGGTCGACGGGGGACAAACCAAGTCTACCGGAGTGTGCAAGAAGACTCTTAATCCGTATTGGAGGGAGTCTTTTGATGTGTGAGTTGAAAAAGTGATGAGGGATCCCATATTCTGTTCTAACATTGGACAATTGTACCCAGCAATGTTTCGGAATCCAGTATCATTACAATCCAAATTTTCGATCACAAGAAATTTAAAAAAAGGGATCAAGGCTTTCTTGGTGTAATCAACCTCAGAGTAGGGGATATCCTAGATTTGGATCTTCCAACTGGCGAAGGTTAGCATACAGTTTTTTGCTTTCATGGGCAACAACTACTAACAATACTGGCCATCAAGAGACACTAACTAGAGACTTGCGCAAGTCAAACAACAATCTTGCCGTTAGTGGCAAACTTATTGTCATTCTTACAAACAATCCCCCTCAGACAAGCAGAGCCAATGGCTCTCAAACATCAGATAGGCCGGCCTCTTCCAATGCTGTTGAAGCAGAGGGAGGCGAGCAAAATGGAACGGAATCTCTTCCAACTGGTTGGGAATCCAGAACTGATTCATTTGGAAGAGCCTACTATGTGGATCACAATACTCGAAGAACCACTTGGTCTCATCCTTCTAATTCTAATACTGATGATCAACAAAGGGAACAAACACGTACTACTGAGTTAGAACGACGACAGCACCAGGGTAGAACGCTTCCCGGAGGTGAGTCATCATCGGATCCTGACGGGGCCGTGTCTAGCACATCGATGACAGCTGCTCTTTCAATGGCTGCTACGGGAGTGACAACTCCAGGCCTCGGTGACCTTCCAGCTGGTTGGGAACAAAGGTATACTCCTGAAGGACGGCCTTACTTTGTTGACCATAATACCCGCACAACAACCTGGGTTGACCCCCGTCGCCAACAATACATAAGAATGTATGGCCCTAATACCCAAATACAGCAACAGCCTGTTTCTCAGCTTGGGCCTCTGCCTACTGGTTGGGAGATGAGACTAACTAATACAGCGCGGGTTTACTTTGTGGATCACAATACAAAGACTACTACTTGGGATGATCCAAGGCTGCCATCCAGTCTCGATCAGAGCGTCCCTCAGTATAAAAGAGACTTTAGGAGAAAAGTCATTTATTTCCGGTCACAGCCAGCGTTGCGAATATTACCAGGTCAATGCCATGTAAAAGTACGACGTGACCATATTTTTGAAGATTCGTATTCTGAGATAATGAGACAGACACCAGAGGAGCTGAAAAAGAGGTTGATGATAAAATTTGAAGGTGAGGAAGGTTTAGATTATGGCGGAGTTTCCAGAGAGTTTTTCTTTTTACTTTCGCATGAAATGTTTAATCCGTTTTATTGCTTATTTGAGTACTCTGCACACGACAACTACACTTTACAGATTAATCACAACTCAGGCATCAATCCAGAACATTTGAATTACTTTATGTTTATTGGGCGAGTGGTTGGACTGGCTGTTTTCCACAGAAGATTTTTGGATTCGTTTTTCATCGGAGCCATGTACAAGATGATGTTGAAAAAAGCTGTAGCGTTGGAGGACATGGAGGGAGTAGATGTGGAGTTCCATAACAGCTTGCAGTGGATATTGGATAACGATATCACAGATGCTCTAGATCTAACCTTTTCTACTGATGATGAAAGGTTTGGTCAAGTTGTTACGTTTGATTTAATCGAAAATGGCAGAAACATTACTGTTACTAATGAAAACAAACAGCAGTATGTTGAAAAGATCACAGAATGGAGAATAGTGAAAAGAGTTGAGGAACAATTCAATGCATTTGCAACGGGCTTTAACGAGTTAATTCCGCAAGAGCTAGTGACTGTGTTCGATGAGCGTGAACTGGAGTTACTAATCGGTGGAATAGCGGAAATTGATGTAGCGGATTGGAAAAAGCATACAGACTATCGGGGATATACTGAATCCGATGAAGTAATTGCATGGTTCTGGAAATGCATCGAGGAATGGGATTCAGAGCAAAAAGCACGCTTGCTCCAATTCACTACAGGTACTTCACGTATCCCGGTTAACGGTTTCAAGGACCTCCAAGGATCAGACGGCCCAAGGAGATTCACAATTGAAAAGTCTGGTGAATCAAACCAACTACCAAAAAGTCACACTTGTTTTAATAGGGTCGATCTTCCACCTTATACTTCCTATGAGTCGCTGGTACAGAAGCTGACCTTGGCAGTTGAAGAAACGGTTGGATTTGGACAGGAGTAGGGTAAAAAAGAATTTCTAAGTAATGGTAGAACGAAGCAATCATCAGTTAATCATATGGGTAACTTTTAACTCTTCATTTCTTCTCTGGATGCTATGGACTCCTGTTGATGATAGTATATTGTTTTTAAAATAGAAAACACAGATCTAAAAAGGAATAATTATTGGTTAATTGGAATGCATCTTGTTTAGAGACATAAAGGCGCTTGAAACAACATTACAGTGAGACAGTTGTCAGACTTTCGATTCCCTTACATAAAACTTGCTCTTGTTTTTGTATTCTTCTTTTCTCCAATTACTTCTTGCTTTGGAACCTTGATTCGAGATCAAGTTACAATGAAAACATTCTCTTATAAACTTTTTACTTCGCTCATGTTAGGGTTGGCTGGCCCAACCCTAGTAAGAGCTTCTTGTGCTCTTCTCTATGGCCAATGTGGCGGACTCTACTGGAAAGGCTCCACATGCTGTGAAGTTGGAACTTGTGTAACTCAAAATCCTTACTATTATCAATGCGTTTCAGCAATAGGGACAGCCGCTGAAACACCTGTCAAAAAGACCACCTCCGTGGCAGCCGTTGTGACACCCGAAACCTTTGTTGATGAGGTTGAAACTTTGGAAGCTCTTGAGACTACCAATTCTGCTATCAGTGAACCAAGTTCGACGCTTGTGACTAAGGTATCGCAGGCAACTTCAGCCAACACAGATTCATCCGAAACTAAGGCAGTAACTGGTTCGAGCGGAAGTTTTGTGACTGTAGACGGGGAACAATTTGTGTTGGATGGTTCAAAATTCGCAGTGGTTGGTAGCAACTCATACTGGGTTGGTCTGGGAGGATATGGAACAGATGATATGGCCACTGCACTTGAAGATATTGCAAACTCAGGAGCAACTACTTTTAGAACCTGGGGGTTCAATGAAGTTACAAGCGCCTCAGGCATCTACTATCAACTTTGGGAGAATGGCACGCCTACTGTGAACACAGGAAGTGATGGACTAGAACATTTCGATACATTGGTGTCTCTTGCAAAGGAACAAGGCCTAAAGATTATTGTAGCTCTAACCAACAATTGGTCCGATTATGGCGGAATGGATGTCTATGTCAGCCAGTTAACCAATTCAAACTACCATGACTACTTCTACACAAACGAAGATGTAAAGACTGCGTTTAAAAACTACATTGATGCGTTTGTTTCAAGATATAAAGACGACTCTACAATTATGGCATGGGAGTTGGCAAACGAGCCTCGTTGTAAAGGATCATCAAGTGAGAACTCAGGCGCTTGTGATACAGGGACTATTTCAGCTTGGGTAGAAGAGATGGCCGCGTATATCAAGTCCATTGATAGTAACCATTTGGTTGCAATTGGAGATGAGGGCTTCTTTAACGATGCTTCATCTTCTGACTATCCCTATACCGGAGCAGAGGGTATCGACTTTGAGGCCAACATTGCCATTAGCAATATCGACTTTGGCACTTTTCATTTGTACCCAACTCCTTGGGGTGAATCTGACTATGAGTCCTGGGGTGCAACTTGGATCGAAAAGCACGCAGAAGTTCAGCATTCTGCTAACAAGCCTGTGATTATTGAGGAGTTTGGGTTGGACAATAGTGACAGATTAAGTGTTTACACGACCTGGTTGGATGCTATAGTTGATAGTGGACTTACAGGAGAGCTGATTTGGCAAGCTGGATCCAAGCTGAGTAGCGGGAACACTCATGACGATGGATATACGATTTATCCAGGAGACTCTGAATACACCCTTTTGCAAACCTATAGTGAGAAAATTAAGTCCGGAAGCAGCTGATTGTCTCACATTTCTCTAAATGTATCATTTATTTCGAATATGCCATTGGTTGTTTCTTGTAGATCAAGGAAAGTTTCGAGCATTAGCCTAACTACAGCTCATAGTTTTCTTAAAATTTTCGTACAAAAATCCCTAAATATACGGATAGCGCACGGTTATGATGCTATTGTAGTAGAAAGATCAACAATCAAGTCTCAACATCTTCAAGCCAGCACTGTAAAGGAAAAGATATTGTTGCTTGCTTTGAACCATTTCCATCCGTTGTTGCCTGAGACTATTAACAATCTTAAAAATAGGGTCTATGTCTTCTGCATCTGCTGCTGGCTCTTTTTCCGAATTACCGTCCTTGTTCCCCACAAAATCTTTGCAGCTTGTTAGCAAGTAGTCAAGTGTAATAAACGTTCCTGTTCGTCCAACTCCCGCTGAACAATGGGCGATTAATGGTGTACTATCATTTCCTTTAGCCAAGAGCTCGTTCACCTTGTATACTAGAGAAGCCACCACGTCGATCTCAGTTGGGCGTGAAAAATCTGACCATTTATCGTATAGTATATGGTATACTTCTTTTGTCGTCTCCCCATGTTCATCAGATAGCAGCATTTTAGTCTCGAAAATGCCATTCTCTTTATCAACGATAACAGACACAACTTTGAGAACCAGTTCTGATTCGAAGCCATCTTCTTTTGAGACTTTGGCTACTTCTCCCAGAGTGGATGGCCAGTACTTACTACATTTGATAATATGACCTTCAACTAGAGGCGTGAGCATTAATATCACTATTGTAGGAGAGTCTATTTGATAGACCATGTGCCAAAAATGATGAGCAGTTTTTGGAAGTGGGCCCTATAGGTATTATTGTAAGCATTCAAGAATTAGTTGGGAATCATCATGGTACGGTACTTACTTGAGACGCAATGTATGATTTTTGCTTAATTGCTTGGTCTTTCAAGTCTAAGGTGATATGGGACGCGTTTATGTAGTCAGAATAGCCATTCTGAACACGCAATCTGAATCGAGTTTTGTCATATGGTAAAATATTCTTTCAAATAACGCGTTAGTGATTGTAACTGGAACTGATGTTGCAATCCCACTTACGTTATATCGGTTTCTATATTCCTGGCCTTTTACCAAACCCTCTTCAAAACTCCATTCTGAGTTTGACCCATTATAAATTGCATCAGATACTCTATCAACCTGATCCGTTTTTAGCGTTGCGAACCTGTTCAGAATTGCTGATGAGAGGCGTACATATATCGTTTGTTAGCGATATCAAACTTTGAAATTTTGTAAAGCCTACAAAATGCTCACCCGATTGAGTCTGATTCAAATACGGCCATCGATCCTTCAGATCTTCGGCAGAAACAGACTGGCTTTTCGCTCTTATCCTTTGAATTATTTGGAGCATCTCAACTGGGACCTTGAAAGCTGAAGAAGGTTAAGGGATGTTCAGGGGAAGGAGGTGAACTTGAGAAAGAATCCGAAACTGCTGGACATCTGACAATGCACCAACGTGGTGAAAGTGGACACAATCCATTGCTTTTGGGCCTTGATTTGCACGGAGAACAAACAATTATTGTACAAGGTCTGTTTGACAGCTGATCCCCCTCTGTTCGTTGGCAAGAGAGGTAAACTACAATAGACCATCGCGAGGAAACAGAGATAATGCCATTGGAATATTTCTTTGATATCAAGCTAATATGAAACATTCAAAGTATCTAAAAAGTAGAGGTACAAACAAAATCCAATATCTTTCTTGGTTCTCTTTTCAAAGCCGATAAGTTATCGTGCTCGACCCAACAAGCACGAAGAATTGGGGAGTATCTCTCCATAGTAATACATTAAGAAGATAATTGTGTCAAAAGCCGAGATTGACTTGAACTTGTCATCATATTTGTAGAGAAAACAACAGGAAGTTGGGAAAGTTGAAACCGTATCGTTAAGATGTTCTGACTTTTGGGACATTCAAGCTCTGTTGTTTTGCACACTTTTCAGATTCGACGCGATAGTATGGTACACCACGATCAGGGTCATGGTCACGACCCCGAAAGTTATTGCAATGGAGTTCAGTTGGTCGTCTGTGATCATTATGGGTGCCGCGGAATGCTGGAGATGATGGAGACAAGCGAGTGTGAGCTGGCCGTTAGCTGGGGATATCTCGGGCTCTGAGCGTAAACCTCAGAACGGTATTCTATGGAACTGGGACCTGATTTCTGACAGCGAAGACGTACAGAGCGTAGCAAAAGTGCAAAGTGCTGTTCAGATTTCTGATCCTAGGTGTTCCTGGATAAGGATGGCTGTTGAAAGTCGCTTGTTTTAATGGGCGAGGACTTGGAGTTTGGTCCAGCCGTGCTCGTTATCGTTCTTAGAACATACTGCTTTTGGACAGGTACACTTTTAGGAGCCCAATAGTTGCTTTCCCATAGACCCGGAATAAATGTAATTAGAATTAAACTAATTCAGAATAGGATTGTAAATGTCTGGGAGGGAGTCAGCGAAGAAGTCAGCGACTCAAAGTTGCTAGATGACGTGGAACTGAATCCCCATCTTTTCTTCCCATTATTTCATCATCTGCTCCCTTTCCCCAACTTTCACATAACGTTGTCCTAGCCATGAGCAAAGCGCGACTGACATTAGCACAAGTCGTTTCGACGATCAAGTCTCATTCCCATGAGATTAAAAGAGCAATTAGATTTGTCTCGGGCTTTTTAATCAGATACCTGTTTGCCACACTATGGTGGGTTTTCTACTCACAGTGGTGCTTCGGACTTCCCATAATGGACCGTGTCTTTTTAGCAACTGGAGGTGCCTGCCATGTGGATATCACAAAGGAAAACTATCAGGACTTGTCAGGTTTATTACAAGATGCTGTTAACGATGCAAACCTAGACTTGGGAAAAACAGACGTATCACAGTTGGATATTCAACAGATTATGAGATCCAAAACTGGAGATCTCCTTCGAACTCTACTTCACCACAGAAAGAAGTACTCCAGCCAAACTCCCTTTTCACCGGTTCCGGGGATGGAATATTTGCCAACAAGTGACAATATATCGCCTGTTCTCAACGGAGTAAGCGGCATCGATATCTTCACCTCCTCCTCCACATGCAGACAGATCAAAGGCTCTTGGAGGAATGGATACGACCCTAGCGGACACTCTTTCTTTCTGGTTCATATGACTCTGTATACCCTGTTTGAGCTTGCTCCACTTATTAAACTTATATTCAAAAATCACTATTCTGACACAGCAAGAAACAAGGCCGCTGTCAATGTTCAAAAGCTTCTCAAAATGCTCATAGGGGTGACTTTACTGCTACAGGTTATATGGTTGTGGATGTTCATCATCACATCGATATACTTCCATTCCTTTTCAGAAAAAATAGTGGGGCTAGCAAGCGGGCTTTTCGAAGTGTCCATCATTTACCTGCTATTTAACAAAAACTCGGGCCTCTCCAAGAATCCAGCTCTCAGGGTTATTGTCCGTCTAATTGATTACCCATATCTCTAAACAACTAATTAAGCAATCAAGTGCACCATATGAACTCAACCCCGTTTGACTCGCCATTGTATTGGGGGAATCTGTTGTAATTCTAGTATTTTTCTTCGAATAAATGTAGTAAATAGAATAACGCCGACAGAAATGCAAAGAAAGCTTGAGGTGTAGTAACCATCAGTGAACGTAATGCATTCTCCAGATTGCTTTTCGCAGAGTTCTTTGTCAGCTTTAGCAGCACAAGAGAATGTTTCAAATGGGTTCTCACTGCCCTTTGGGGCATAGCATTCTGCCTTGGTAAAATAATCCACAGCGTACAGAACCAAAATTCTAGGCCACTGTCCTCCAAGATTTGATATTGTATTCAGTGTCGTCATATAAGTGCCGCCTATTGATGGATCCGCGATCTGGGTATGAAAAGCATTGATTGAAACAAACTGAATTGTGGACATGAAGGATCCAAAAACATGTTGTAGGATCACAATGAGAAAGTATGAAGATGTGACTTTCCCGCTTTTGGGAAAACACAACACAACAATGTGAGCAAGAGCGGCTGAAATAAGCCGTCCGATATATCCCCATAACCAAGGCCGTAGAGGTTGTCGTCCAGTGGACCATTTACCAGCATAGTATCCAAATATTATCTCAAAAGGAAAATCAATAAGAACAGTTACTGCCAAGTCTTCCTTCGAGAAGCCTTTCTCTAGCAGTTTCAAGTTCGTCACTGCTTCATTTGCTTGAAATCCAAACTTTGCAATCAGATGGATTACGATGAACTGCTGAACGTTGCGCAATTTTACAACATTGTACATTGTTCGGTAGACATATTTGATGCTACCGAGTTCTTCTGTGTTCAATAGCGCTTCATTACTTTCTGCATCATCGTCATTGTTGTCGTCATCCCTTTTCCATTCTGAATATATATCTGGAGGAGATTCTTTTACAAAAACGCCAACCAGGATCGTCATTATTAAATAGCTCCAACCCCAAAACTCGAGATATCCTTGAAGCGAAAGCATTCCATAATCCAAAGGTTCAGTTCTAAAATATTTGTTTGAAAACTCTGGAGAATTAAAGGCCAAAAATACTGTAAAACTGAGAAAGTAGCCAGTGTTAAGGCCAACGGTTTGTGCGGTCGACGCATAGGACAAGCTTTCTGGGGACAGTAATGTGAGAGCCCATCCATCTACCGCGATATCCTGCGTAGCACAGAGAAGAACCAGTAAAAAGAATGAGGTTGTGATTACCCCAAGATTTGAAAGAGGGTCAGCAAAAAGCCCCTCCGTTATGGAACCCAGCCATATCAGCGATAAACCAGAAATCGTCTGAATAGGTACGATCCATGATTTTCTTCTACCAAACTGTTTTGAGTAGAAAGCATCTACGATCGGACTCCAAAGCAGTTTCATTGAGTAAGGGTATGATGCCAGCGTAAAGATGCCAACCTGACTATAGCTCAAAGACGACTTTAGTAAGAAAGGAATAGACCCAAACGCCAACCCAACAGGCACACCTTGTAACAGATATAAAACCACCAAAAGAGAAAAGTTCTTTTTATCTGTAGGAGAAAGTTCGGTAAGAGAAGGAGCTCTTTGTGATGTTTGTTGGCCCATCGGCAAAGGCACTTGTCTTGGCTCTTCTATAGCAGCCGACGCGGCCCACTCTGTGGATGGAGAAAACAGTCTACTTCTTTCAAAAGAAGAGAGTCTATTACGAGAGTCCGGGTCTAAAGAGGCCAGTTCAATCTCATCGTTGCGATTACCAGGCAGCATGGTGCTGGCAGACAGGCAGATGAGGTGTGTTGTAACACGTAAACAACAACGTTTTCTTCTCCAGGAAGCAAACGAAACAACAAGAGGTATATCTTTTTACACCCTCTTTAATATCTACCAGTATGGCTCAATGCTCGATCAGCTTTTAGACAAGGGTTAGCGGTCGAGCGATAAAGAGGAGGTACATGGTGAGCGAAGCGCTGAACGATTGAACAAGCACTTCCTGCAGCCCTCCCAAGTCTGTGAGCTACTTACCCGGATTTTTCAATCCACCTGTCCTTTCAGTTTTTATGCTTTTTCATTCTAGGTTATTAGGTTATATTGGCTGGTGGCCGGAACGAGGTGGATCTCAAAGATATCGCAATGTGATGCTCGGGTGGGGGAAACGTAGAGTGTTAGTGCAAGTCAAAAGCGTTATCATCTGTCTCTCAAGTGGAGCACAAGTAAAGTTTGAATCTCCTTTGATGTGTGCAATTTTTAAATTAGTAGCTTCAGCCTTGGCTCATTCTCAATTCTGTATCAAAGATAGCATTTTAGCTCAGATGATCTACAGGGAAGCACCCTGAGCTAGCTACACGGAAAGAAAGCACAAAAATGCCCAGGGCATCTCCATCACAGAAAGCCTAGGTGATCCAATATATACGACTTTATAAGATCAGTAGGATGACCCAAGTCAAAGAGGATCAACCATCCACGTTCGGCATAATAGTCAGGTTAGGGACAAATAATTCTACCCCGTTCCTGCATAGCGAAAACACAAAAGGACGACGATCAGTAGAAGAAATAATTGTTCGGGGTCACCTTGAGCTTAGAAAGCTAGGCGGCGCACGTATTGCGAGACTCGTTATCCTTACAGTTTTCAATTGACTACTAGACGTCACTCCTTTTCTTTTGAAAGGCCACTGGCGGTGTGGTACACATCTGCTCCTCTCTCTTGCAGTTGTACCTCCTTCATAAGGCGCTTCCTGGTGTCAGTGTCACAGAAGCTAATAATACCAACAAAAAATAAAAATAAAAATCAGTTGAGAGCTAAGGCGGATGAGGACGCTGGAATTAGACCACTGAAGGTCTTGCGCTTTGTCTAAAACCGATCTTTATCGATTTTCATCAGAAATGGGTATCGAAAATGACAAGGGACTCAGTATTCCAGTCTGATTCTGCCTTTGTCTCACCTTGACAAGGTAAAATTGTCTCTCTCGAGTTCATGTTCAGGACACTTTTCGATGCCCATTCTGTAAACACCATCATCTTCTACGTTTGTGAAAAAGGTCTGCAGAGGAGAGGACGGGAAATGTGTGAGAAAGATCACTAGCGCTCGAGTTCTTCCCTGAACTTTTAAGCTATTATGGTTCAGAGGCAACAGCATGCAAACTAATGAAACCTGTACATGGCTTTTAATGAAACAGAAGAACGTATACATAAATATATAAGTTGGAATTTTTCCACCGTGCTTTCTTTTATCCACACGAGGGACGTTTTGTATTTTAAAATGAACATGCTTTGGAAAAAAAGAGACAAGGAAAAGAGTCGGAAAAGACAAAGCTCAATTGGGGGCGTGTCTGTTTCTGCCGCCAACATCTCCCCGACAGAAGCAGAGGATGGCTTGGATAACAGCAGCAGTAATCAACATTCGTTGAGATTCCCATATGGAGAAGGCAAAGATGTTTCAACGCCTCTCACCTATATTAACAGCCTGGTTCCTACGCCGTCTTTCTCCTCCACGCTTGCTGGTTCAAGCTATATCAACTCGTCTTCCGAATCGTGCGGTTCCTCTAGTATCAATACGGCCTCAACGGACCAAACTTCTTATATCAACTCTCCAGCTGCATCATTTGCGTATCAACATAAAGAATACAATAGCCCAGTTACTACACCTTCTCCAGGGTTGAAGACAATGAGCATAGCCAAGGAGCAGGAACAGCTGGTCAAAGCAGCAGCAGCTAATGGAAACCCAGGACTATTTGGTGCCTCCAGCATCATCTGTACAAATACAGCCGGTCTAAATGGTCCCATTGTACTTCGCGAAGTGCCCAGCGTCTACGAAGCATCACAGATTACAGTGCCCTCGAATACAAATGCTGCGATACAGGCACAGCAGCAGCAACAACCACAACAGCAAACTCCAATTTCGAGCAGTGGGAAACGCCGAAAAGAATCAATTAATATTCCTTCCTTGCAAAATCAAGAATGCCAATTGCCCCCACCGTCGCCTAAATTCTTTGGCCAGTTCAATATCGACCTTGACATAACTGAACGAGAACAGCTTATCTTGAAAAAGACCTGGAATATGATCATGAACGACGATGCTGACGAATCGGGAGACGGAGGTAATGGGAACGCAAACGCGAATGGTAGAGGAGCAGGAGCCGCCAGAGCAGTTTATGGTGGAGGAGCAGCAACAGCATACAGTGCTGTTGGCACTACTCTCTTTTGTCGACAAATATACGCAAATTTGATTAGCATGGCTCCGGGAATAGAAACGCTGTTTCCTTCGGTGCTTCACCAATCGGTGGCATTTGGAGGCGTAATCACAGCTGCAATCGGTCAGCTGGAACATATTCATGTGTTGGACGACTATCTGGGGAGCTTGGGCAGGAGACACTCGAGAGTATTGGGAATCGAGCCATTTCAGTTCGAACTGCTTGGAATAGCACTAATAAAAACTTTGGAGGAACGATTTGAAGAGGACTTTACAGAGGAAGTTGAGGATGCATGGCTCAAGTTGTACAACTACCTTTGCAACAAACTACTACAAGAAGGAATTGATCCCAAGATCAGAGACGGAATTCCACGAGCTATAGAAGAGAACGGAAACAGGCTGAAAAACTCGGTTGGTTCAAGGCCATCGCTGTGGAATAGCAAATCCAATTCATCTTTAAACAGCCCTCCTATCCCAGAGAATGTAAAAGGAGGCCGATACTCTCACAATAACGTTGGATTAGCCGCTCAGGGCCGAACACCCAGCAAGCAATCCCTCAAGAATTCACAAAGCGCATTCCAACAGAAAAAAAATGACCAAATCATTCGGGGAAATGATGCAGTTGTACTGTCTAACCCCAATGTCATCAGCAATGCTGGAGTTGCCCCGTCCATCCGTAGCAGTGTTTCCAGCGGCTCTCGCGGTACTGGCAATCCCCAGCAGCAAAAATATATGCAAGGAGATGTTGACTTCCAGGACTGTTCGATTGTGTGATAAATGAATTCACCAATTTTCCGCTTTTGTGTTATTACTTTTACGTTAATATTGTTATTTGTTTAAAAGTACGGATAGATTCATATCATGAGCTTGTTTGACCTTCACACAGATCCTTACATTTGTTAGTTTGAATAATAATTTGACTTCTCTACGATTCTTTCTGGTCCATAGTATTAAAATGCAATCTTTTGTTATTATATCTACATTGTCCGCACGCATATCTTTATGCAAAATGGCCATTTAGAAGCCCATTTTTTTTGTATTTTCATTTGGTTCAAATGTCATAACCCCACTACCTCTTCAAATATCTGCTGACAAGGGACAGTGGCATTGAGCTTTGCACATAACAAAAAGGCCCCACTCAATTTGCGATGCAAACTGTAAGTCTCCTCTGGTGGAGGCACGAGACGTTCATTAAGCATGACGCCGATGTTTTGAGTGATGCGGTCGGTTATTGTTTGGTTACGAAAGTCATAAGGAACGCCCTTGTTATCGATGTTGAAGGGCTCTCCGAGCATAAGCACAGAGTCAATATGCGCATTCATCATACCCTTTGTTTCAAGTCCGGTAAGGAACCCGAGTTTGATGGAGTAATCTTTGATAAGATCTCGGTTCTTTGCAATTGATGCTCGTAAAACGCCGACGTAATTTCTGACAAACTCATCTTCAAACTCTCGAGCAGATCCAAAATCCAGAAGCTCTAATCTATGCAGTGATTCATTATAGTAAAAGTTGGCCCAGTTTGGGTCTGTTTGCATAAACTTGTACTGAGCCAATTCTTTTAGACTTAGCTTTATAATGTTGGCGGCTATCCAGTTCTTCACATCTTGATCCCACGCTCCCTTGACAATTTCTTTACCTCTCATGTACTCCATTGTCAGGATTTTGTCGGATGAGAGCTCATGTACTACTTTGGGAACGGCTATTATTCTGTTCATCTCCGGGTCTTCTTCCAAAATCTTCCGAAACCGCTCAAGATTCTGAGCCTCTCGGATGTAATCGCACTCCCATTTTAGCTCTTCTCTCGCGCTGGATATGGTTTGGTCTAGAAACAAACCCTCGGGTAAAACTCTGGAGGCGGTTAAAAGCATCAATAGGTTGTTCAAATCAGAGTCTATTGAACTGACGACACCGGGATATTGTACTTTTACAACAACCTGTTTCAAGTCTTTGGTCACAGCTTTGTGAACCTGTCCAATTGAGGCCGCAGCAAAAGGCACATCTTCGAAAGATGAAAAATACACTCTTCTCCAGTCCTTTCCCAACTCTTTCCTCATGATCGAATCGAGCTGGCCTAGAGGCATATAGTGGGCACTATTTTGTACCCTGTGCAGAACTTGTCTAATCTCTCGGGGAAGAACCTTGTCATCCTGAAAAGAAAGTAGTTGGCCGATTTTCAACGCAGCCCCCCGCATTTTGGCAAACCTTTTGGCTATGCGTTCCATGTTTTTGGGCGTGAAGACGATAGAGGACTCTTCGACTGGTGCCTCTTTGGAGGTTTTCGCTCTGCTCGCCAGACGTTTGAACTTTTCGCCCACGGCTCCAACCCCAAGACCAGCAGCCAGGGCACCATAGTGGAGAAAGCGGGTTATCCTTGTTGCTGGCACCGCAGAGCTGTGAAGCTTTGTTTCGGGCTCTTCTGCTTCGCCAATGCGGACTTTGGATGCGTTTGGTGCGTTTTTTTGATCGAGCTGCGATCCAGGGTCCGAATTGTAGGAACCAGACCGTTGAGAATAGAAACGGCAGGTGCCTTGATTAAGTCCCGTTGGGGAGGAGAGGAAACACCGAGAGCAGGCGGTTACATAACGGCCGGCTCTACTAACGGTGCTGTACCGGGATAGCGAGTGAACTCCAGAAAGGCCCTTTCTGAGCATTTTGGGGGTTGGTTATTCTCAAGTTACAAAAAGCAGCATAATCTCGAACTGGATTGGCTCGTTTTCAGTTTCTGGGCCTGCCCTATTTCTTCCACCGTGCTGGTGGACAGCAGGGCTAACCAGTACCCAGAGTTACGCCGGGAGGTAAATTCCAGACCTCATCGTTCCCTCTCTGTGACGTATTCTCCAGTTCAAGTTCCCAAAAGCCTAAAACCCGAGCTCATAACACCCAGAACAAGGTGCCGGGCGTCGATTTCCTACTCTAATACTTTCTTTTGACAGGTGTTGCTAGATATCGGCTGGTTCAGATATATAAAGTCCATTTGGAACGTACATTTTTCTTTAATACCGTCCCTTTTGGTCCACACGTCTTTATCTAGCAGGCTATCTATCACCCTGTGGTAAACACATAATTCAGATCCTCCTTCAATACATTTCATCTTCAGCTGGAAAATGGACTACCAAAGGCTAACCCCCCAGTCTTCACATACCTTTCCCAGAGTCGTGAAAAGGAACAGTACGGAAGACGATCCAATTAACGGCTACTTCCCTCAAGGGACTATTGGACCTGGCAGACTGGTTCGTGAGAGCAGTGTAATTCTGCCTGAGACTGGTGAACGAGTACGAAGAGTTGACAGCGTATTGTAAGAATGTCTATGTTTTCTTCTCCTTTTTCTGTTCTTTTTTTATCATTTTTTTTCGTGTTTTGATTCTCGATTGCTCACTATTTATTTTGTTTTATACCTAGATCCAATCGGCTGCCAATCAACGAAATAACACAAGAATTTGACGAGACCATTCCCCTTTTTTATCGCGAATCATTTCGGAATGGAACCACAAGGCCCTGGCAGATATCCAGGTTAACACGCTTTCTTCGCTATTACCTTGCATTGGTATTTAGTGCATTTGGGGCATTTTTAACAGATCCACAGAACATTATGATCTTCAAATGTGGTCTTGCCTACCTGCTCGCATCAAGCGCGGTTTACTGGAAGCCATTTTCAACAGCACTGGGACAAAGTGATATGAAGCATATGGTAGCGACCACTGCAGTGTATTTCCACCCTTCAAGGACAAAAGGAAGCATGCACCAGTCGATTTTGTTTGTCGCCATAACGATGCTTTACAGCTTTGCTGTTTCTATCACCTGTATGCTAATCTCCTCCTTTTTTTTCGACAGAGGTTACAAGAAAGTTAGCGATTCAATTGACCTCGTATTTGTGTCCCTCGGTCTTGGATTCCTTTCATTTATGAAGCAGAAAGTGAACAAGATGACGTTTAACACCTCGTGCACTTTGGCGGCCACTACCATTATCTCTGTAATTGTGAAGGAAGGAAGTGTTGATTCTGGACAAATACCGTTTCGACGACTCAAAATTGTGTTTTTTGTCATCTTATCGGGGGCAACAATCTCCATTTTTATCTGCTATTGTTTCTGGCCGACAAACGCAACTGATAAAATGAGAACCTCACTGGATAAATCAACTGACACCTGTGGCCAACTGTTGAAACTGATTTGCAAGCAGTTTCTTAATGGTCATAGCATAGATGTGCCTCAGTACCACAGACTGCGAATCGAGCTAACGGCCCAGATGAAAAAATTTAAAACTAGCATTGAAGAGGCGCAATTCGAGCTTTATGTAAGAGGACGAGAGAATGAGCTGGACGTAATTAAACAGTTGGACAAATCGCTGGGCAGACTGAGTCAGCATATCGGTGGACTTCGAAGCAGTGTTGAGACGCAATGGGAATTGCTCCAAGAATATACTTGCAAATCTTCCCGGACAGAATTGGAATCGGGCGGGGCTGGAACCAGAGCAAATGATAAACGCTCTGTAGATGCCACAAAATTGTTTAACTTGTTTGTCTATTATCTTGGCGGGCCTATGAAGTCATTTTGCTACACGATGAGCGAGATATTGGATGGTGTTTCCTTTCATGGTAACTCTCTTAAACACACAAGTCACTATGGGAGAAACCTGTACCTTGCCAAAGATCTCTACTCCGAGGCGCGGACAAAAGCAGTGAAAAAAGTTTACGATGAAGAAGCATTCAAGCTAAATACCGATTTTGAGAATATTGCGGATGAAGAGGAAGTTGTGGCAAGCTTTGGCAACTTTTCCTATGTCTTACAGGATTTTGGAAACGAGCTCAACATGTTTCTTGCGCTTGCTGACCAGTTCGACGAGGTAAAAGAGGAAAAATCATGGAATTTTTTAAAGATTTGGAAAAAGAAAACAGAAGATGACATTTTACAAGTAATCACGCGAAACCATTCAGCAATTGGCTTTACAAGTAATGAGCAACAACAGCTGTTGCAACAAGATCAACAACAGCAACAACTAAACCAAAAGTATGCCAAAACACACGCGGCTTTCAACAAGATGGTTTCGCCTACCCTTCAAACAGACACAAACGTTATGATGGCGATTTCTCGATTAAACACATTTGTTCCTAAAGCGCCTGCCCAACGTGTTCACGGCCAAGAGACATGGAATTTCAAGTTTTACAACTGGCTTCGGCAGTTGCGACGAATGGATATACAGTTTGGCATACGGGTCGGAATTGGTGCTTTTTTCCTTGCTCTCCCTTCGTTCATAGATTCGCTGTATCCCATATACTCGTCCTGGAGGGCTGAATGGGCGCTTATCACTTACTCAATTATCATGAACAAGTCTTTAGGAGGCACATCCGTGACTATCAAATGGCGGATAATGGGCACTTTTATAGGCGCAGTCACGGCAGTTATAGCATGGCACTTGTTTTCCGGAGACCCAGTTGCACTGGCCACAACTGGCTTTCTTTTGTCTCTCCCCTGTTTCAATGTTATTTTATTCTGGAAACGCAACAATCCTTTCGGACGGTTTATTCTTCTTACATATAACCTTACGGCGCTATACTCCTACAGCCTTGCGCATGACGATGAAGAAGATGATCGGGAAGGTGGATCTACCCCATACATTAAAGAAATTGCCTTCCACCGGTTTATAGGAGTCATGTGTGGTATTCTCTGGGCCGTCATCATTACCACTTGTGTGTTGCCAAACACTGCGAGAAGTAGATTGCGCCAGGGTATGTGTGCTCTTTGGCTGAAGCTTGGGATGTGTATCAAAATGGATCCTCTTTCGTATAAGGAAACACCGCCGGGCATTGCAGGTTCAAGCCAGCAGTTTAGCCTCACCGGTGCTTCTGATTTACCAGAAGCACAGCAATTACTGTTGGAACTTGAAACACTGTTGGCACAGGCGCCATTGGAGTATCGTCTCAAGGGAGCGTTCCCTCAAGAAAAGTACAAGAAGCTTCTGAAGGGAACGCAAAGGATAATTGACGCACTTCAAAATGTGAATGCAATGATTGCAGTGGATCCCGGCTTATCACCAAAGGAACAGGAACTTCTTGAATCCACACATTCAGAGAGAATGGAGCTGGAGAATCGTATATTTTTGGTTTTCTACATGTTGGCTTCTGCGATGAAGTTGGGGTTCCCTATTCCCGCAACTCCAGCGTCTACAGTGAACGCAAGAGATAGAATGCTTGCGAAGTTGAACTCTTTTAGAAGACGACAAAGCTCTGCTGCAACTGTGAATATTGGCGATAATGAGAATGGGCTGAGCTTAGATTCCGGGAAAAAATGTAAAACAACCAGAATACATGTGAATCCGGATTTAGAAATGAAAGAAGATGATTACGCACTTTTCTATTCTTTCATACAGGCATCCAAGATCCTTGCCGCAGAATTGGATCTTTTGATTGCAGCGATGATGGAGATTTTTAGCACTTTTGATCCTAAAGACCTAAGCGTTTAAAACACCTTAGGGTTTGTTGATTTTTTTTTTGGTTATTTTTGTTTTTGCGTTTCAATCATTCTATATCATAAAAGACGACACCAGAAGTCGGAGCATATCTATTGCATATCCTTAATGGATAATTTTAGAAGAACAAAAAGATTAAGCAAAAAAAGAAAGCATGAGTTGAGTTGAGAAATGATCCAGGAGGTTGTTTATATACTATGCAAGAAATAAGTTTTGGCATATGTAGGATTAAAGATACGCTTAACGGTGCATCGCATATTATACTTTAACTGATTTTTGTTGTTTTTCTAGTAAAGGCAGAGGATGAGGCGGCTGTAAAAGGAAAATATTCTATTAGGCACAGACAGAAGATGATGACGCTGTATTGGATGGATAGATGGACGGCCTTTTTTTTTTGTGTGTGTTTCAGATTGTGTGCATTATGTAGCGAACAGGAATATCCGTGGTAACAGCGAAAGATTTCTTACCCTTGGGTGAAGAAATTTCCAAAACGTGAAGAGGAAACTGGATGTCCGCAAACTATGGACCAACAATGGCTACACTGACAATTGAGGCTAGGCTATAGTTATTGGTATAGGAATGTCCAAGAAAAGGATAACAGAAGCATTTGGATAATCCGGTCCTCGTTTTAGTGAATGCTAAGCATGTTTCCGCTTCTCTCTCTACAGAGCAAGGCGCGGTCATGTCTATTTCCTTAGAAACATTGAAGACCAGGTGAGGTATGCAACGTCAGAGTCCAAAATGAGCAAGTGCAAGGCAAGATCCAATACTGACTGAGTCAACCGAAACATCCCAAATGTGAACTCTTCTGCTATTAAATTTTTGCAGTATCATCCTGGTAGTACTTAGCACAATTTAATCTCAAAATATCTTCCATTACTCAGGGTGAAAACGCTTTAGAAGAAGAAGAAGAAAAGGGTGGAAAAGAAACGCCTCGATAATAAATAACAGAAACCAACTTCAGAAAGGTGCCGGAGCAGCATGGAGCAAAGACAGGATTGGACTTCTTTGCCCGACTTGTTCCGTTCTATATCTCCGTATGCCTATGCGAGGAGCCGAGTGAAGCTCCCAGAAGAGTCAAAATAGCCCAGTCATTACTTTTGAAAATCTTTTTGAGATGATGATGGACATGTGGTACCAAAAAAAAACAAATCCAGATATTTCGATATATATAAGCAGGGTCCGCTCCATTTCCTTCCTTTGACTTCTCTCTCCGTCTCCGTCTCCCTTTTCCCTCTCTCGCTATCTCTTCCCCATATTTTCTGTCAATAATGCCATCCGGATCTGCAATTAGCCGCCTGGCTCTCTTTCAGGTATATCCAAGCCCATTTCATTTTCAAAGCTAGAATCAGCGGGGAGCAGTACTACTGCATACTTCCCCAAAGAGGCAATAGAATGCGATGATATCTTGTAAATATTTCAATGATAAGCTAACGAAAGAAAAACGTAGGGTCACCTAACGACACAAGCTACTCAGGGCGTCAGTGTTCATACTGAGCCAATTCCTACGTTTACCGGCTCAGGCTGGGTCGATCTCAAGGTACTTGATTTCCACCTTACCAATATGTTTTCAGCACGTTTTAATGTGGGAACTAACTACCCCTTCATCTTTCTAGCTGATCCAAGTTAAACCAGTGACAGATGTTATCAAGAAGTTTGTGTTTGAGCTTCCTTCCAAAAACCACATTGCTGGTCTTCCCACAGCCTCCTCTATCTTTGCAAGATTCGACAATGAGCAAGGTGACGAGATAGTGAGGACATATACGCCTATAACACGGGCCGATGAGCGTGGTAACATTGAATTCATCGTGAAGAAGTATCCCAAGGGCCAAATGTCTGGTCACATTTTTAACCTTAAACTCGGCGAAACACTTTCGTTTAAGGGTCCCATAATGAAGTACAAATGGGTCCCTGGTATCTTTGACGAGATCGTCATGATTGGCGGAGGTACTGGTATTGCGCCTTTATACCAGGTTTTGCTCGAAATCTTTGACAACCCTCAAGACACCTCCAAGGTGACTCTGATCTACGGTAACGTGAATGAAGACGACATCATTTTGAAAGAGGAGCTCGATAATCTGGCCTCAGCCTACCCAGATCGATTTAAAATATACTACTTTTTGGATAAATCTGAGCCTACATGGAAGGGAAAGACAGGGTACATCACCAAAGACTTTCTGAAAAAGGCTATTCCTGGCCCTAGTGTGCCAAGAATGAAGGTTTTCGTCTGTGGCCCACCACCTATGTTCAAAGCAATCTGTGGTCCACGAACCGAAGGCGAGATCAAGGGCGCTCTCGGTGCTTTGAATTATGATCGTTCACAGGTTTTCAAGTTTTAAGAAGGGGTGGAAAAAACAATTAATGTCAGAAACCAAAAAAACAAAAAACAAAAACTCAAGAGATGCCGATGATATTTGTACTTTTCTGTTCACTAGAGTCAGATAGATGCTTAGATATACCATACGTTGGATAAAAAAGGATGAATAAAGAAATGGTGTAGTGTTCAATTGCCACGATATATAAATCAGCTTCAAGTTTACTTGTTGTTTGTTTGTCTCATATATGTACCCGTATGAAAAAGGAAATGTAAAATTGCTATCCGAAAAGTGTTATTAATACACCGAGAACGTGGTGCAATGCGTGCCAAAAATCTATTTGGTTCAATTTGATTACGTGAGAAGGAGAGGAAAAGGAGAAATCCCAAGAGCACGCCAGTAACTTTTTTTGATTAGAAAATCGAGTTGATAATGTTACTGCCAACAGTGGCACCAGCACCAAAGATGGCAGCATCGCCAAACTTTTTGCCGTACTTTTTGGCAGTGGACTCTTTGTGGGGTTCTCCAGCGGCAGCAACCTCGACTTGCTGGGGTTGCTGGACCTGGACCGGCTGCTGTTGGTAGTAGTTAGTGGAAGGAGGAGGGAATGGCTGAGGAGGAGGTTGGTACTGCTGGACTGGAGCATACTGGGCCGGGCCCTGGTTATAGCTTGGAGGAGCATTGTAGAACTGGGTCGGGCCTGCCTGCTCATGGTAGCCTCTTTCCTGCTGAGGCCCTCCGCCAAGGACTCGGACGTAATTGCTGGGGAAGATGCCTACTCTGCCATCGACCTTGCCTCGCCACCAGTCGGCGTTGACGTGCTCGACGACTTGGATCTTGTCTCCTCTTCTGAGGTCCAGGTCGTTGGGGTCCTGGCCCTTGTAGTCGTACATGGCCTCCGCAAGCTCCTGGTTCTGGTTCTGGTTCTGTGCCGGTGGCTCCTGCTGAGGTGGGCCAGCAGGAGGAGGAGCATATGAGGTCACTGCGCTCTCGTTATCTCTCACGGCAACGGCGGTTTCTGGAGCCTGGGCAGGGGGTCCCGTGGGAGCCTGGGCCTGAGCCTGAGCTGGAGCAGAAGCACCTTCGGCAAAGGGCTCGATAGCAGGAGTATTGGCGACGTAGCGAGAAGGGATCTTGTTCTCGAGCTGCTGTCTGAGAGCAGGCGAGATCACCTCCATCTCTTCCAAAAACTCGAGTTCCTAGAATGAAGAGAGGTGGTCAGTAGAGAACAACAAATTCCGCAGCAGTTCTACACCCATGGCAACATACATTGTACAAACTCGTCAGCGATCTGTTGATCAAGGCTTTCTGGGACATGTTGGCAGTGGAGCTGTTCAGAATGCCCGGGCTGTGCGAAGAGCACGAGAAGAGAAGAGGTGTGTGGGTGTTCTGGAGGTGGAAAAGAGAAGCGCGGCCTGGGCATTTTGGCTCTGTGTGCAAAAACACTCGGATATGGGTCTCTGGGAAGTCCACAACGCGTTCAGACGGCTCAAGCTGTCGCTGCGGCGGCACTGGCAGAGGCCGAGAGACTCGAAGCTGATCAGGAACAGCGAGTCTGCGAACGGCCCGCTTTTTTCTCTGCAACGGGACGATAACGCCGAGGCTGGGGCGCAGATGGTCCCATCATGGAGCTCCTCGTCCAGCACGTCGCTGGGCTGGTCCGATGCTCCCGGGGCCTCACAGGATAGTGCCGGGGGTCCTGGGCCTCCTGGTTCGGCAAAAAACTGCAGCAGAAGGGCCAGTCCCGGGAAAGCGGCCAGAAGGAGAAAGCCGCTGAGAGGTGCCGCTGGGGTCATGGAAGGAGACCCTCTGGACGTGGCCAAGCTGGTTTTCGAGCAGATGCGCTCGGAGAGGCCGAGAAAGGGAAGCAGAAAGGGAAAGAGCCCGTGGAGCTCCAGAGCAAATGCTGTGATGCCGCCATACCGGAGAGAAGACTCGTCCTATCGTTTCATCAACGGCCAGAGGAAGCATGCCAGTGCGATGGCTCTTGCCCGAATCCGCAGCGAGTATACTCTGAGGCCTCCGTCCCGAGATAAATATACCCTGAACAAGGCAAAGAAAAGCAGCACTTGCAAGCGGAAACACAAGATGAAACAGCAGTCTCTGCCGAGCATGGCGGTGCATCCCAGCGATACTTTTGATCTTGGCGAAGTGTCAATGTCTGATATCGACATGTGGACTCTGAGCTCTGTGGAAGACCAAAGCAAAGAATCGGACTGGAAGATACCAATAAGAAATACCCATGGTCCAAACGCTATGATATCACAGAGCCCCAATCATTACCTTGACCCACATGGTCTGACCAAAACAGCCTCAGAGCTTGCATCTCCATGTCTCTTGAGTGAGAACAAAATGCCGACTTCTTCTCGATACCCCGATTCCAGTCCTGTGGGTAAACAATCCGTCTATCCTTTGATAAATTTCGCATCTGTTGATAACATCAACAGCAGTAGAAATACCCAAAACGTGGGAATACCTGAAGCGCACTCTGGCGTTCCAACCTATGATGAAGTAGTAGCTCCAGCCAGAGATGCCACTATAAATCCTCTAGGCACAGGAAAGCCAATCTTCGATGCAGATCCGTCTGGAAGTGTTGCGTCAAATTCCATGGCCTGGCAATTGGACACAAGCGAGCAAAAAGAAAACGATAGTGGAGGCACAACCGGCAAGCATTTGAGGAAAGATGCAGGCGACTTTACTGTTGCCGCTATCAAGCCTCTGAAAATCCGGAAAAGCATTCATGGCAATACCAACATTGATAATAAAGACGGGTTGCAGACTCTGTTGGCATGATTTCCAACAAATACCCTGGTTGCTACACATTTGGAAAGACTTGGAGGCGCTGTGCAAGGGATTTTGCAGTATACTACGGGGGACTTTAAAAGCTAACAATCAATTCCGCTTCCAAGCCAAGGAGTTTCGTTCTTAGTCTTAGCCTTGATGACGTATTCCGTACTTGAATACCATTTTCTTGTTAATTGAGAACTGAGAGTAAAAGCCACTCCAATCCATATGGAACACGATACATAAATCCCTATCCTGTAAGCAAATCATTTGTTTGAGCCCCATCGCCACGTCCATCAAAAGGCCATCCACTTGATCACACCGACCCAGTCCACCCAATATCCAGTGCACACTTTCCTCAAGAGTTTTCTCTCTTCAATGTCTGTTGGTCTCACCGCCAGCGTGTTTGTGCTCCAACCTGATACTCCCGCGCGTATACTGGGGCACGACAGAGTACATCAGGTACCGACTCTACTTTACAAGAAGGAAAAAAAAAAAATCATATCACATTGTGACAAATCTTCATTTGCTTCTGCTGTTAGAACAACAATCGATCGTTGTTATCTGTTACACTAGAGAGTATCCTCGTTCTAGTGAATATTAGTATCCCCCCCTTTGGTGACCTCCAGTATCTATCTGTTGAAACTATTCATTTATCTCTAAATACGGTTTCAACTCTGGTTTAAATCACCTTATTTTCAAAGGTATGTTGATGATGATTTGAAACGAAATCAGAAAACAAAGATTGGTTTATCGGCGATTGCAGATTGCATAGCTGATTGTACATGCTTCCGTCACTTTTTTATATATATTTCGGACTTGTCAATCTCTTTTTTTTTTTTTTTTTTTTTGCTCTTTGGCACCACTTTTATTGAAAAATCAAGCTCTGTAATTAACATGGTGTCATTAGAAAACTTTTTTACAAAAGAACAAGAAACACAGATACTTTCAAAATGGCGCCCAAAAAGCAGATGAAAAAGATGGACTTGAGCGAGTTCCACGCCGAAAAGTCCTTTGGAGGATGGGACGAAGATGATGACTTTGATGCGGATTCCGTTTCACTCAATGCGAACCGTATGGCCCCTGCTTCAAACAACTATGATCAACAATACGGTGAGAGAAGAGCCTACAAACCCAGAGAAGAACACCCTATTCCAGATCAGGCGCCCTTTAGAGCACGCATCAGCAATTTAGCATGGGAACTGGATGAAGCGGATATTGCGGCACACTTTGATCAAGCACTGGGTGAAGGCTCAGTTATAGATTTAAAGGCGCCCCGTGATACAAGCACAAACAAATTGAGAGGATTTGCCTTTATCGAATTTGCAACCAGAGAGCATCTTGTGAGGGCTTTGGAACTTTCTGAAACCCCTATACGTGGTAGAAACGCCTATGTGGAAGTTGCAGCGCCTCAAAAGCAAGATGTATTCAGTATGGATTGGAGAGCTGCCAGAACCGGGCCATTGCCCCCCTCGGACCGTGATTCCGATAGACGTGGCGGCTTCCGTAGTAGAGAGCCCAGAGAGCCCAGAGAGCCCAGACCCGAATTTGACTGGAACGTAAGGGGCCAGGTCGTCGTCGGTGGCGGCGATGACGAAAGAAGACAGAGTGGCGGCTTCAGAGACAGAGAGAGAAGAGACAGACCTGCTAGAGAGCCCAGGGAACCGCGACCGGAGTTTGACTGGTCTAGAGGACAGGCTCTTCCTCCACGGGAGCCCCGAGAGCCCCGAGAACCTCGCGAGCCTCGCGAGCCTCGGGAACCTGGCTTCAGAAGAGAGCCCAGACAACCCAGGCCCGAGTTCGATTGGTCTAGAGGACAGGCTGTACCCGAGAGGGAGGAGTCCAAAAAGACTTGGGGAAAGGGCTTCAACAAAGCAGGATCAAGGAGATCTTCCACAGAATCAGGGGTTACTTCTCCAACCACCTCTCGAAAATCTTCCGTGAATCCGTTTGGAACCGCAAAGCCAGTTGACACTGCAAGCAAGGATTTGCAAGTTGAGGAACGACTGGAAAAAGAACACCGCGAGTTTGAAGAGAGACGAGAGTCCGAGATCAAGGCTGCGGAAGCTGCCAAGGCCACAAATGATTTAGAGAGAAAGCTTTCTAATGTGAGCATTGACAGTTCCAAGTCCTCTTCTAAGAATGCTTGGAGAAGAGGAGGCGATCGGGCTCGTCCCGGCAATTCTGAATTGGACTCGATAAGTAGCTGGAGACGTGGTCCACCTGTTAGCACTGGGAGAGGCGGCGCTACTGGGAGAAAGACACAGCAAGAATCTGTTGTTAGTCCCGAGCCCAAGAAGGAAAAAGCAAAGCCTTCTTCAAAATACGATGTTTTACGAGGAGACGAGGACGAGGAAGAAAGCGGTAACGAAGTTGAAGAGAAGAAAGTTTCCAGCAACGAGACCAAGACGGCCCCAAAACAAGTTGGCACGCCAGTTGCAACATCTACAGCAGATGATGATGATAATGATGGATGGACGACAGTTTCTAAGAGATAGGGTCGGGTTCATAACGGATTTACATGAGTTGTTTAACGTGGTAGGCGAAGAGGAGGGAAACAAATAGAAATTAAACTATCAAGGTAAAATGCTTTTTGAACAACACGGCCTTTCCTTTTTGACGAGGCCAGAAAAGAAAAGCCACCGCTGGAGAAGAAGAGTTGGCTTTCAACGATCATAATTATCAGTATTCAACGCCCATGAGATTTGTAGATTACCACAATGACTGTTTCATCTATTCTTTTGTTTAACATAGTTTGTGTGTTTCTTTTATTTTATTTCCAGTCATCAGCTTTTTGTTTTTGTGTGATATCAGCACTGATTTACGATGCTCACCTTTATTTTTATTTTTATTTTTATTTTTATACTTTACAAGTATCCGATATTGTTTCACGGGCACAGCCAATTTAGAGTCATAAAGTAGAACTAAAGTTATGCACAATTCAACGGGCAAATGGCAAGGCTCAAAAGCACAGAATGCTAAATCAAATAAGTCGCCCACGGCCCTCGCGGCTCTCCGAAATAATTCGATGAGCTCCGACTGGAGGGTTCGTTTCCCTTTTCCCTTTGATGCCAGCACTCGGACTCTTTTCTTCTCCTTTCTCTCCCCCAGTGCTCTCCTCCTTATGATCTCAGCACCTGGCCCGTCCTGTTTTTGCTTCCGATGGCCGCCCACCAGCTCCCCACGATCCACAACCATCGCATGACCTCCGCGGTAGCGGATTTCCTGTCCATGACCGCCATTCCCATCAAAAATCCACGGCTCCAAGGCGGGCGTGGCAGGTCCAAGGCGCACAGAAAAAACAGAGCGAAAAATGCTGACCATGTCTCCGTCGACAGCGACAGCAGCTTTGGCGATCAAGTCCAGGACCCGTGGGAATGTCTGTACAAGTCCCCCCAGCTCCAGTCCAAGCTGATTCTGGACACTTTGGTTCACTATAGCGAAACCCCAGAGGCAGACCCACCATCTTTTACTCCTATCCAATCTCTACATTGTTCCACCGCTATTGCCACTGATGAGCATTCTTTAAATAGCAGTTCTATCTCAACAGAGCCCACGTTTACCCAACCGTTTGCTGAACGAGAGCCGGTCGATCCGTGCTCGCATCCACTGGCTACTTGCGATACAGATGTGTCTGGAAACGATCCAGGAGAAAAAGATGAAACTGAAACTGAAGCTGAAACTGATACTCATCACTCGGTGTCTCCAAAGCGCGAGCACCCGTCCAAGGCGAAATCATTTGTGTCAAACTTGAGCAAATCTCTCAAAGCACTGACCTCGCTGGCCTCTGGATTTGCCCAAACCCAGCCAATGCTGATCGATATCAAATTCACAAACCCTCGTGAAACCGATGATCGCGCTCCATTTTCTCGGCAAGTGTTAAAACCGACTGGGACCACAAAGTTCGTGCCCTTGCAGACCTATAGCATCAAAGAAATTCCCCAGGGCCAGACGAGACCCGATTCTGTGTCTGTCCACGGGAAACAGATGACTCCGCGGCATCGGGGAGCTCGCCTGAATCCCAATTTTTTGCGAGTCTACGCGGCGGAATCGCGCCAGAACAAAACTCAACAATCGCCCAAGCTCGAGCCGAAGAGCCGTGCGTGGGATAAAGTGTTCCTTCCAGCTCGGTCCGACCCGATCACCATGCCCCGAATATGCCTTTCTGACTATGTTTACACCGGAGCCTCAGCAGACCACTCCGAGCCTGAAGAAGTGGCCCCTTCGCTCTCAACCAGTGTCACCACTGCCATCAGCAGCTGTAATGGCAGCATTAGCGCCTCTTCTCCCCTTTCAATGAACTATGCCTGGAGAGGATTCCACTATAATAAGCCTCCTGTGAGACAACAGAATGTACAAGAGAAGCACCTGGATCCGCAGGTTATTGATGCCTTTCATGCCTCCAAAGTTTCTTTCACTGTTAAAGGATGGTCTAATAAACGGTGGATCCCAACCACCGTTGAATCTTGAGCTTGTTTTCCCCCGTTTGTTTCACATTAAAAGTTTACACTTAATGTTTTTTTGTTTTTTCATTATTCTTGTCTCATGGTATTCCGTTTTATGTTGGCATTTTTTGTAATTTTTTTCTTCGTCTGCAACTAGATTAATGGTTGGTGTGTATTTAAGCATTTTTCGAATTTTGATTTTGGTGTCTTGTTTCTTCATTTGCCTTCTATTTGCTTAAACTACTGTGACTTTTATCATCAATTTTTCTTTTTTTGGTTGTTGTTGGTTTATTAGCTCTTACTTGCAATTCCTATTGTTTAAAGGAGAAGCCATATATACCTTATGAATCTTACATTTGTTAATTAGAGTTTCTGGTCTGGGTATATTCACATGTACGTGGCTTATCTGGTTTGAGGTAATGTTTCACCGTGATCCGGAACAAAAGTAACGCATATCTTCTTTATCACCACGGATCATTACAAATATATCAGAAATAATAATTTAAATTATGAGAGCATCTTTAAAAATGTGATAATAGAGACTTCCTTTATGACCTATTGGGAATTATAGAATAACCATGAGCTTTATTTTTGTATTAAAGTTCCAGTTTCACCGTTTCATCTTGTATTGATGAAATACATCACCACCGGAGAGGGTAGAAGCAGTTTCCGATTGTGGTTTTAACTTCAGAATCAATCTAGGCAAACTTTGGGCTAGCGTTGTAGAAGACATTTTAAAAAAACAATGTGAAGGAAATCGCGGTCCTATCTTTTTGATAGCCTATCAGTAAGAGCTTTCTTTTCCAACCATAGACCGGACCACCAGATCACCAATATCATCAAAAAGAAACCTCGTTAAACAACTATAGACTTTTTGAATAATGCAGTCCCTATTGTTGAAAAATTGCTGGGTAGATTGGCGATCAACATGAACAATGGTATCTGAGTTGTAAGTCTAATAGTGGAACGTCCTGACTGCATCTAGTAATGAGCCATTCACGGTTGTTACTGGAGTAGTCCATTTATGCCTTACTGAACTTTTTACTCCTACAAGTGATCGGTGAGTGACCTAATATTTGACACATAGCAAAAAATTTAGCAAAACATAAACGAACTACAAAAAGCTCTGATCTCCTCATATCAAATGATTTGAATGCATTAATTAAAAACTTTTCATACCTATCTATAGTTTTGACAAAGGTCCAATATTTGGATTAAAACCAGCAACTGGAGGATATGCTCTTGAAAAATCTCAGTAGATTAACATGTACATGAATAAATGCTTTGTCGAATCCAAAAAAAAAAAATGGCGTTAAATAATCCACAGAAGTAATCATATCACGCCTTCGGTACTCATAGTTGATCTATTTTCATTCAGACGAAGTTCACCCAAGAGGTCTGTGAGCTCCAACTCATCAGCCTCTCTGGCAAGAAACTTTTCAAGATATGCTTCGTGCTCAATCTTTAAAAATTCCAAAAAACTCTGGACACGCGATTTTACTTCGTCAATTCCAAGAATCTCCACTATCTGGTGCAAATCAGCACTGTTTCTGATAGAATTAGACTTCCCATCGAGTCCAGTGTGAGAAGCCATTGAACTTCCACACAGTGCAAAACCAAGGGTTTTGAGTATTTCTCTCTTTGTGAATTTGGTTTCCCTAGAATCAGCAAACGCATCAAGCATTTTGTTAAAATCTTGAGGAGCTCCAGATTGGTCAAAACTGGAACTGGAAAGTTTGGGATCCTTAGGAAGAAGAGAGTCAAAAAAAGAGGAGAAATGGTTCATGATTTGAATACATGAAGGAAGAACTGGAAAATCACCGATTTCAGAATTTATTCCCAATTCGCTTGGCGTTGGAGACGATGATGGTGCGATAAATGTCATTTCCAAGAAGCGCTGAATCCCATCACTGGCTTTATAATCCGGAGCTTTATAGAAAAACCCAAAGTCATCATAAAACTTGGGGATATACGTAAGGTATGAACCGGCCAAACTGTTCAGAATTGTAGCAGTGTATTCACGGTCAAATTGCTTCTTGTGTCCTTTATCATCCGCATCCTTGACGGGAATATCTGATTGCATCTTTTCCTGAACTTGTCGATGGCATTGGTCAACAATAAGCTCAAATGCTTTTGGATTCTTTAACACTCTTTTAAAATGATATCTGTTGAATTGATCAAGCCTTCTATCGTCTAATTTATTGGCCTTTTTCGTGAGCTCGTCTAGAGAAAATCTTTTTTCCATCTCAGGCAGCGATAAAGCTGCATCGTCCAAATGTGTACTTCCTCCTAAACCTTTGGGAGTCCATCCAAAAAAAGCAACGTAGTTTAAAAAAGCGCCTGGCAATACCCCTCGTTTTTGGAGAAGAAACACGTCGGCTTCTGTATCATGAGACTGATCCGGTATTCTGGGCACATGAACAAAAGTTGGCTCCTTCCAATTAAGAGCTCGATACAGGATCAATTGTTTTGGTGTCGACTCAAGCCATTCCTGTCCTCTGATAACATGAGTTATGCCCATTAAATGATCATCAATTACACTCGCAAACAGTGAACTCGACGTTCCATCTGGGTTGATCAAAATAGGATCGTCATATCTGGGATCAGCATAGTTCACATGCGGCTGAATGAGTACCTCACCTTGTCCAAAATCTGAAAATGGTGGATATTTCGAGGGCGCTTTAAATCGTATCGAGTAATTTAGCTTTCCTTTCAACTTCTTTGTACCCTCCTTCTTGCTAACATGGAGACAGTGTCTATCGTAATACGAACCTGAATTAAAACCGCCTGCAGATTCCACCAAGTTATTAAGCCGTTCTCGTGAGCAAAAACACCTGTAGGCATGCCCCGACTCGAGTAATTGATCTGCATATTTCTGGTAAATATCCTTCCTCTCAGACTGTCTATATGGACCCCAAAGTCCACCTACTGCCGGACCCTCGTCGACTTTCAACCCACACCAAATCAAAGCTTCCATAATTTTTGCCTCGGAATCTTTTGTTTGATGTTCGGGAATTAGATCTTCTATTCGCAAGACAAACTGTCCTCCCATGCTTCTGGCTTGTAAATAGTTGTAAAGCGCGATTTGGAGGGAGTTTGTCGTTAATGGGATAGTAGGAATTGTTGCAAATCTAGTTCTACAACCAGCCATGCCCTCTCGATCTTGATTTTCTCTCATGCCCTGCTTTCCATTTCGAGAAATGTTGGGAGTGAACAGTACTGGATACTGTGATTCTAAAGCAAGTCTTTTCTTTGATCGTTTGCTCCTTCCGAAACGGAAAAGCCTGGAAAGGTCTTGCTGATATCTCAAAGAACAAGTCGATATCGACCTTCTAGACGGGATCACATGTAGCATAGAAATGGGGTTCCCAGGAGTGGGCAGTCTCCGGGTTCAGATTGTTGTTTGGCCTATTGCAAGACGTTAATAGTTTGTGGGTGTATGGGTGTTTTGGTTGATAAGCGATGATGAAGAGATTTGAAAGGTTGAAGGAGAAAAGAGATAAATGTCAAGAGCAGCGATATCGCTCTACAGGCAGCTACACAGAGAATTGAAACTTGTTCCTCTAGATCCTCTGCTCCGGTCATATCTTTTATTGGATCTTCGATACCAGTACCGGAAATCTCTAGGTATTCAGCCAGAGACTTATACCAGGTTTGGTACTGACCAAGAGAAGCAGCACAGTATTGACTGTAAACAGCAACAGCTGATAACACAAGGAAATGAATTGCTAAAGCATATTAAGGGGGTTAAAAACGGGAATGTTAGAGATATAGACAAAGTACTGGAGTACGGATATTCGAAGATTGGGCCGAGAAATGCCAGTCCTAGCTGGCTCAAATCATTCATGTTTTCTTCTTCTGATGACCTTCGCTGGCCAACTACAGATTCCTCAACAGACACTCTTTTGAAGCATCTATCACGGGCCGAGGAAAAAAAGGCTCGAAAAGTAAAATTATCAATATCTGGTCGAAGCAGCAATTCCAACGCCATAGATCTACTAAGCGAAACTGAAGTCAGCAGCATCAGCAGCAGCAGCACAGAGCAAAACAAATCAACGAAACAACAGCACCAGAATGGCGAAGCGAGAAAACTGTACAACGTGCTAAGAAACAAAGAATCGATAACGGGGCGTAAACTCGCGACATGGAATCTATCTTTTCCAAAACCAAAGGTAGTCAAAAGAAGACTGGAGAACGGGAAAGATGATAACAGCCTACCACTATGCCGTGTTCACAAACAAAAGACTAGACATCAAAGCAGTATTAAACATATATTCCACACATATCGCCCTTGGAACGATAAGGTGTTGTCCTACTTGGAGGATATTGCTTTAAAGAAAGAGCCAATCACTGATAAAGAGACTTTGAAAAAAACCGACCCAAAAACACAGAGAAAGATCAGACGGAGATATGGAGTGCTGCTTACCACTCGGTTTGGCCTTACTACTGTTGAAGATGGTGAACATGTCAAACTTAGTATTCCAAATGTTGAACTAAGCAGAGCATCCACCGGTAAGGACTGGATGTTTCAGAAAACAAAAAAATAAAGTTGTGATATAGAAAAAATAGCATGACTACTCTTTATGAAACTTTTTAGAGATCTATTGTCGTTGTTTGGAATTAGCTAGGCAGCAGAAACAAACAAAATGACTATTTACAAATCGGCTCAAGGGTGAAATTATAGTGCAATGCCAATACCAGGGCCATGGGTCGAGGACAGAGTACTCTGGGACAAAACAACAGTTTTTTTAGAAGTGTTATTCTCAACGGCCTCCTTGATAGATTTGGAAACAGCAAGCAGATTTTCGAGAATCTCCCGATCTGTAAAATCTGTTCTGCCAACAGCGACCGCCAAGGTTGTCCCCTTTTGCCTAAACTGTGTATTTCCCTCTCCTTCTCTCATAGCAGATACAATATCATCAGTCATGGTGCCTCTTTTGGGATTTGGCATCAAACCCTTGGGACCCAGAGTCCTTGCAATTGGGCTCAGAGCTGATCTCATTTCGGGTGTAGCAAATGCCTTGTCGAACGTTAGATTGACTTTACCGCTCTTGATATCATCAATTAACTCATCTCCACCAACAAGCGTAGCACCCATTTCTTTGGCTTGTTCAGCAACCTCTGGAACTGTCGTGAACACTAGGATTCTTGTGGATTTGATTGGGTGGGGTAGACGAACAGATCCTGCCAGCACAGGAGCACCTTTATCACTCACAAGCACTGTTTGAAGGGTCAAAATCGCCTCTGAGTTTGGTCGGCCAACCTCAGCTGCTCTAAGGTATCGGCATGCGGTGGGGACATCGAGATAGAATGGCCTTGATTCTGGCTTTGCCTTTGCTTCCTGTTTCCTCCTTGCCAAACGACGTGCTTCAAGACGCTTTTGGGCCTGTCGAGCAGCATCTTTTTCCTTCTGGACTGAGGGATTCACGGCACTGGCCCTCGCAGTCGACGAGAACGGCCTAATATGGCTCATTGAGCTTCTCCGTGTAGCGAGAACAGGTCGTTTGTTTCTCCATGAGAATTCGTCTGAAGAATTTGTATTATACAACGGTGCCATCTTCGTGGCACAGTTCAGCGTGCTTGCGACGCTGTTTACTGAAGAAACAAGCGGCTTCCTTACAGACATTCTGGCAACCACTCTTTGTCAAATATGCTGGGAACTGAGCTCTTCTGACTGTTTTTCAGTCCACTCTCCAATCATCATAATGGTGTTTTTCTGACACGGACCGAGTATTACGCTTGCTGTAGTAAACCGTAGCACATTCCAGGAACCCAAAGGTCCACCACCGGCGTATATTTCAGAACGGTGTTTATCCCTGATTTGATCTTCTGCGGGCCAACTTTGATTTCGATTTGATTTGACTTTTCTGATCTGATCTGATCTGGCGTTCTATTTGCAACTGAGCAGTCCAGTCCAGTCCAGTCCTATCCGTCCATCCTGGGAACAAGTTTTATTCCAATTGATACCAGAATATGTCCCTAGCAGTATCATCTTCCGGCCGCCGTGGCGTACAACAGCATTCTGCGGCGGCAACAGAGGCTTCAGAAGCAACAATAGAGGTACACTCCTCTTCGCCGATACCAAACTCACAGGCAGAGTCTCTGCTAACGGATTACATATCTACGCACCGTGGGAACCTGAGTAGAACCACGGAAGGCTCAGGTACTACAATGCAGGTTAGAGGATCAAACGTTGAGAGTGATAGGGTCATAATTCCAACAGAAACACCGGACACAAACAGAACGGTCCTGTCACATCTGGAAAGAGTGCAGCGTGATTTGAGGGGATTGGCACCACTACAGAATCAAGTGGAAACCGAGAGCTCCGAAATTCCTCCTTACAGGCGAGCAGAGCATTCGAATCTTCGCTATGCAGATTTGAGCAAAAGGGGTTCTGGTGACCTGAACGCAATGGGCCTGGGAGATCCTCAGGATCACAAACTTGAGCACGAACACAATTGTAGCTATGATCATGATATCAATCCTGATACGAGGCCTATTCAACCTATCAAGATCATTACAAGTCGTCACGACAACACGAAAAACAAGAGGTTGAAAATGGAGATTCAGGAAAAGGACAGAAAGAAGAAGCGGACTGTTGTCTCCAGCAATCATTAAATTTTGATCTGCCTGGACTCATTCAAGCATTAGCAGATTGATTGATTTTGTTTTTTGTGTCGTTCGCACCTTAAAATGGTTATGGTTATTGTTATGGTTATGGATGTTTTTTTTTTTTGCTCAGCTCAATTCTTTTTTTTTTGTTATGCTTTGTGTCATATTTTGTTTATATGGGCTAACCATCCAGCTCCTCTTATGTGATCCTTTTTGTCTTTTCGCCCTGAAGATTCAAATGTTTTGTTTATTTTTAAAAGTTTGACGCTTGGCTTGCTTCGGGATGATGACGATTCAAAATGCCAATTCACAAGATAGATATTTTGTTCATTCACTACTACTATTCAGGATTTTTTTATGTTTTGATTTGAGTAACTCGTTAATCAATAAAAGTTTAAAACCTCGGCATTTTTGTTTTACTGGTGATGTAGAGTATTGAATAAAGTGTGTGACATCATGGCATTTTATATCACTATCTAAAGAAAGCTATAAAATACAACCATGATTTGTAAAATCTTTTGTCTTTTGTCAAGAGCTTTAGTTGGCTCATTCCACCTAATTGGGGAGTACTCTCAAAAGTGGGTATGGATACCCAGGGCTTTTCCACTGAAAGACGTTGATGAGCCCACTATAAACGACCAGAACCAAACCTGCCAGGACAGCAATGACCACGGATTTGAATTTTTCGTTCTTAATCTTTGGGACTCTGTCAATTAGCAAAACAATACTAAATGACAAAATAGCATAGATTACTCCTAGAACCTGAGTTTCCACTCCCAACTGCGATTGGAATCCCCCTTGGAAGTAGATTAGATTACCACGGTCGTCTGTTGCGAGGTATGGTGTCTGTCGGATTTGGTTGTACATGTAACCCGCAATGAGTACAATAGTCGCAACCATGGTAAGAACAGCCCAGATTTTTGTGCTGGCAAGAACCGCATGAACCTGCTTCCAGTTCTTAACGGCCATGAAAACGCTGCTGAACGTGATAAAGGCTATGGACGAAAAAAGATTCCAGTTGAAGGGTTCATAGACGTTGAAATTGAGACCTATCAGTTCCCTCAGATATGAGGCCAGATTCGCAGCGTGATTCCCTGCAATTAATTGGTATTGGTAAAATCCCTCGGTTATTGGTAATGTCTCTTCAGTTGGAGGGTATACCCAGACATGGGGAACTCTCTGTAGCTGCAATTCCTGGAAGGTCTTTTTGTTGTCTATAAAATCAGCAACACCGAAATACACTCCGTCATGTCCTACTTCGGGATGGTCTTGCAGCCAACTACCAGCAACATGTTCAAAACTTGGAGTGAATTCGTTACATAGTTGACAGCCAAAGCTTGCACCGTTGGCTGTTATCAGCACGACTATATGATAGTCTCTGGGACCATTGATGATTTGGCCAAAGTTCTTGTCTGTGAGCCGAATGACGCCAAACGAGCGCGCAGAGGACTGGAGTGCCAGCTCTGCCGTCTCAATTGAAGAAGCTAGAGCTGACCAGACCCAACCCAGCGTCTGCAGTATTGTTGCGATGTGGAATAGCTTCATTCAAACGGTTTGGGTCCAAGGCATATGTTTAAGGACAGGTGAGCTGTCTTTTTCGTTTCCTGTGCAAGACCCCATAAACCCATACACCCACTTAAACTTTCCTCTTCTTCAGAGCCGCGTTGGTGAGCTCAATCAAACGTCTCTTTTCTTGCTCCTTCAGTTTCTCTTCCTCGCTGAGTTCGACGCTCTTTTTGGGCAGCTCAGATGGGCGGGTGGCGTATGGCAGCTCCCTGAAAAAGCTGTGCAACAAGCACGAAGTACTATCCAGTCTTTTTGATGGATCGAGTGCCGTCATCCCACACAATATGTCCAGGGCCATGTTTGTGGCAGCAGAAAATCTACCTCTGAGTTCCATTCTGTCTGGAGGGGGATAGACCTTCAAAGCACTGTAGCTTGGTAGACTAGAAATCCCGGGCCAGGTGTCCTCCGTCGGTGTTCCCATTGCTCGGAAAGTAACATCTAACTGATCGAAATCGTCCTTACCAGCCAGATATGGCGTTCGTAACATGAGCTCTGCAAAGATGATACCCACAGACCAAATATCCACTGCCCCTGTGTAATGTCGCGATCCAAACAATAGCTCTGGCGCCCGGTACCATCTTGTAACAACGTTCGATGTTAGGTTCTCTCGTGGGTTTCCAATTGATCGTGCAAGACCAAAATCGGCTAGTTTTAATATCCCGTTTGCTGATATTAACAAGTTATTAGGCTTTAAATCCTATTCGCATACTCACAGATTAGTATAGTTTGCGAAAGTATCCCTTTGTGCTTCTCTCTCAAAGGCGAGTTTGCGAACTTTAAAAACTTACTCTGTGGAGAATGAAATTTCTGTGGCAATGATGGACTCCTCTCAAGGTCATCAGTAGCCAGGACTTGATATCTGCTGGGCTGAACATGACCGAGCTGTCCTTTATTAGCATTTCCAGGTCGTAAGGAAGAAATTCAAGGACAAGGTTCAAGTTGTGGTCTGTTGAAAACACATCAATCAACTATTGCAAAGACTTTTGTTAGACACGCAAATACGGCTTGATCTGATTAGGATAGACTGATTAGTAGACTTTTAAATATCTCCTCGGTCCATACCTCTAGCACATTTTCATGGCGTAACTCTCGCAAATACTTGACTTCTCTTATTGCCGACATATCAAGCCCGTCTTTGAAGAGCCCAGTTTTGATCTCTTTTATAGCTACTTGCCGCTTCGTATCTCTTTGCCTCCCTTTTTACAATAATCAGTAAACCGTTGTGGAACGAAGGATGTTTGTCAGACGCTCACCTTGATAAACTACAGCATAGGTTCCTTCTCCAACCTTTTTATCTAAATTAATGAGAAGTTAGTAATCGGTGGATTCTATTCATGAAAAATGAGTTGATACCTTTTGAGTATCGTTCAATTGTTTTGGTAAATGCCATGATGTTATCCAGATATTTCTTTTCTCTTCTTAAGTTGGTGGGTGGAAAAGTAGTCGAGCTTGGAGTTTTGAGCTTGGGGTTTTCATACGCACACACCCAAAACTCAGCCCAACCAGCAAAACCGAAAAGCTCTGGACCGGATTATCCACGCTACTTGCCTCAACAGAACGGGTAAAAGACATGTGGAATTGTCTGCGGATACCTATCAAAAATGTTCGACCAAGTATTTTGAATATACGGTTATTCCATATCGGGGGTACGATTTTTCATTCCAAGGCCTTCTCAAAGACTCAATCTAATGAACCAAACTTTCCAAGGTCCTTTTCAGCTGGAGTTCAAACCTATACACCCTCTGTTAAAGCAAAGAGCCGAAGCTTTGGAGAAGGAACTGCAGAGTTTGGGACAGAGGCTTTCAACTGGAGAGTCTTTTAGTACCAGTGACCAGAAAAGATTTGCAAAAGTATCTTCTGTTACAGATGACTACGCACAGTATAAAGAAGAAGAGTCTGTATGTATAGATCATGAAAAAGAAACAGTAATACGATTGGCACATATATACTAAACATTTTCTCCTGTCCAGGCTTACAATGAGTTGGTGGAGTTATTGACAGATGCTTCTTTGAAAGAGGAAGCCGAAGCTGAGCTTGAAGCTCTGACACCAAAACTAAATGATCTGGCGTCATCTCTAGAGCAAAAACTGCTCCCATCTCATCCATTTAGTGATAAAGCATGTATGCTTGAGCTGAGGCCAGGAGTGGGTGGTTCAGAAGCAAGCTTGTTCGCCGAGGATTTATTAGGGATGTACGAAAATTATGCTGGTCAGCACAAGTGGTCCTCTAGAAAGCTATCACTTACACCGCGAGAAGGAGGAGGCATTTTAGAGGCAATTCTCTGTATTGACGAACCAGGCTCTTATGACAGACTCAAGTACGAGGCTGGCGTCCATAGAGTTCAAAGGGTGCCAACTACAGAATCTAAAGGTCGGGTTCACACATCCACAGCTGCAGTTGTGGTCCTTCCACAGGTAAATGAAGACTCAAATTTAGATTCAAACAATGACGAGCGCTCTTTTGCACCAGGAGAGGTGCGAATAGATATCATGAGAGCAAGAGGAGCTGGCGGCCAGCACGTCAACACTACAGATTCTGCGGTGAGGCTAACTCATATACCAACAGGGATTGTGGTCTCAATGCAAGATGAACGATCTCAGCATCGGAATAAAGCAAAGGCATTCATGGTACTTCGAGCTCGAATCAGTGAGAAGGAAGCTACTGAGAAAGCAGAAGCCGAAAGGAATGCTCGAAAGTCACAGGTTACAACAACTGATAGATCAGACAAGATTAGGACCTACAACTTTCCCCAGGATAGAATTACTGACCATAGATGCAACTACTCTGGACATGGATTGGAAGAGTGTCTAGCTGGAAGAGGTTTAGATGAAGTTATTGATAAGATGGAACAGTTTTCAAAGGAACAGGCATTGAAGGAGTTGAGTGAAGCCTCAACCGAAGGAGGAAAATAAGAACCTTTAAAAATGATGTAAATATGGAGATGATGTAAATAACTGCTTCAAGAGCTCATATAGAAACAGCATTGTGCTTCTGGAGTGGACTGCATCGTGATATCAAAGCACAGTACTGCTGTAAATATTGACAGAAACATGCTCATTTGTATAACAAAAGCAAAGTAGGAGTAATTTTACCCTTTAGCGATTCAGTTGTCTCTATTCTTTAAGGAAAGTTGACTGATTTATTTGAATGATATTTTTAATCGGAGACACCCTAAATGGAGCGGAAGAACTTAACTCATCTCGCCGTCCCAGAGAATCATCCGTCAGAACGCCACTCTTGACCTCGAGAATATCGTTCAATGGAGTAGTCAGAAGGATGAGATAGTACATGCCAGTACTTCCCATTGTGCTGAGCAACGCTAAGACTCAGTCTCCGCGCCGCAGATTCTGTGCCCAATGTCGAAAATGGTACATTCCAGGTAAGTACCGGGTCAAACTTTCATCGTGTTTTTCGGTTCCTCAAGCTGGTCGTTCGAGGAGTCCCAATAGGACACCCATTTAGATGGTCATAGGGCATACGCTCTCAATTTTCTAAGTCGAGCACGCTTGAAGAATTCCAAAGGTGATACAGTATGTTGGATGCTTCCATTCTATAACATATACGTACAAGCTCTTTTCAATAATCATCATAAAAGAGGATATGATCACTATTGAAAACTCACATTTTATCATACCAGGTTAGTTCCTCGTTTCACAACGCTCCTTTTCGATGCTGAATATTGATTAAAGATTTACCCGTAACTTTTCAACTGAGAAACTATTCAAAAACCTGATTTCGGTTAACGTGAATGGTATGAGGCGAGGCTGAGGACTTCAATAACAAAAATTGGTAAAAACAATAAAAAGAGGTCAAAACCGGATTCGAACCGATAACCTAAGGATCTGCAATCCCACGCGCTACCATTGCGCCATTTGACCAAATTTTAGCATTGTAACAAATATGACCTCCTCAACTCTGGAATTCAACTTCTTTGAGTTTCTTTGAGTTTCCTTATTTCGAATTCTGCATATACGATATGCAATCACAAACTTCTTGTCGATCTTATTAATTCCCTCACTTGCTGTTGAATCTAAACCTTTGTAAATGGGAAATCTCCGATATACTCGTCGATTCCCACTTCTTTCGTTTACATAATTTACATAGATTTAGAAAACTATATAAAGACTCTGATTTCCTCTTCTTCGGAAATCAG
>JAKTTT010000084.1:0-74486 GCA_030581615.1 Alloascoidea africana | reverse complement strand
TAGAAAAGAACAAGGAAACTATAGAAACTAACTTTAAATACACAAAACAGTATTCATTATACACATGTGACCAAATGTGCCATCGAAACAAAGAGTAAGAATTATAATTCTTACACAATTCATAGAATTGTCCCGGTGGCCGAGTGGTTAAGGCGTTGCCCTGCTAGTTTTGATCATAGTTAGGCATTGGGTTCTGCCCGCGCAGGTTCGAATCCTGTCCGTGACGTGATTGTCGTTTGTTTTTCTTATCCCCAACCATTATTTTTGGCCTGCCCTGTTGTTAATCATCTAAAGGAGTATAGAAATTTCATTTTTTTCTGAATGTACTGTATTACTCCGTAAAATGCTCAAATACCCTATAAATTTTTTTTGAACCGCCACCACCGCTTCATTTCTATAGCCAGGAACTTGGCTTTAGGCAGAAAGTATAGCTTATGGATCTAAGATTATTGTAATGCTTGATGGGGGAGAAGATGGTTATCGTATTAGAGTCACTTCTTGAGTCTAAGATTGCCTTATCCTCCAAGAGCAGCGAAAGGGCCTAGATATATAGTCCGATCTATGGATACGTACATATGCATGAGCGGCTTAGTTTAGGCCGTTACAATTATACTGTAATAAAAACTGGAATATTTTTGGTGTTCACTGGCGACTTTTGCAAGGCCGAATTATTTTCGAGCAAGTGATCATTGTGCGGTGGAACAAAAATAAAGCCAATCTTTATGTCAATCTCTAAAATCTTTTCTAGTTATTCATTCTCCACTTTTGGTGGACAATTAGATCGTATATGCACTTGCATATTCATGTAATTTTTTTCATGGGTAATCATCGAGACCTACACTCGATTTTGCTTGGAAATCTATGGTTTCTCGTCCGAAACTGATTTGATTTCATGAGGTATGGCTAATAAAACTGGTGTGCCACAATCTCCTTGGCAAATATTGCATTATATTTGAAGTTCAGAATTGGAAAGTCAACAAGTGGGAGAAAATCAATCCTTTCTTTCTTCAATCAAAGACTTGAAGCAAGAATAATCACTTCCGGTAAAACAGAGAAGCGTCTCAGGTTCAGATAATCAGTTTAGTACCATCATCAGTAAGGTATCCTCTCACCCATTATTTTGTTGTCATATGCGTTGCGGCCTAGGTTTCAGTAAATGAAAAACAAAAGATAGGTTAATCACAGGGCAAAGCCAGGTATTGCGGAAAAGATCAGAATATGATCAACCGAAAATAATTAAAAAAATGGTAATAAGGGGTGTAGTTTTATGAGTAGATGAATAACAAACTGGCTTCAAATGAAAAGAAATGGTAATAGGTAAGTGTGAGAAAAAGGATGTGTTCAATGGTGGTGAATCAGAATTTTAGATATGGTGGTTCAATCATGATCAGGAGCGTTCTACGGTGCGAGGGAGTTTGTCTCCATTACGGGTTTAAAGAAAAAAGAGCTAGTCAATAGTCTCCTTAATGATTAGGATGAAAATCTGCCAGATTTTCTAATGAAAAAAGGGAAAAAAGTTGGAAATGTTTTCCCAAAAGATAACAACCTCAATAGCACCCCGAATAGGATACAAGAATAATTGAAATTAACAGATTTAAAATAATGCAAAAGTCGTTTTAGATTTCAAGTTTAAACCCAATCAAAAATTGTATTTTTATTCCCAGTGGCTAAACTTTGTGGGCATTCAGAGTCATTTTTTCGAATCATCAAACTGCAAACACGAATTGATCACGTTTTAAAAGCCATTTCAGTAGCTTTTTATCAGTACTTGATTAAGATCATTTCAAAGATAATTGATACTGCTTTATAGGAAAATTGGAGTTATACTGATTGTTCAAGAGATGAATATATAGGGAGCATATTATATTTTTTCCACCGCACAATGATCATTTACTCGAAAACATTCGGCTTTGCACAAGTCACCAGTGAACTCCAAAAATATTCCCGTTTTTATTACCGTATAATCTTAGTTCCATAAGCTATAATATCTGACTAAAAACAAGTTCCTGGCTATAGAAATGGCGTGGTGGTGGGGGTTCACAGAATCAAAAGAAAATGCATACGATCATTCTGTGGTGTACAGTACACTCATAAAATATGGACTTCTGAAAATATATTTGTCCCTTTGCTTGTGTCTGAAAGTTTTGTAGTTCAAGTACAATTCCTGATATGGGAGTTGCTCTCAAAAGACTTAAGCGATGTTCTATGGCTTTCAAGAATATGATCCATTCCATCATGTCTAGGTCTCATCTAAATAATGCGTTAATTTATGTTGTCGATTTTGGTTGGACCTCACTTCTGAGAGGTAGATTTGCAATAGGTAAAACGGTTTACCACTTGTTACGCGTCTGTATGCGAGTCGAGTCCTGTATTAACCAATCTGCTAGTCTAATGACACAGAATGTCGTCCCTGTATAGCTTTCTTTTCTAAGAGTGACTCAAGGCCTCAATGTGTGTCTACTTGATGTAACAGCTTGAACCTTAGGAGGCCCAATACAAAAGGTAAGTTATTCAAGGGTAAAGCGTGACTCCCAAGTGGCAAGTCTATAGCAGTAGCACCATTAATATGACTATCATTCTTCTGTGTGGGACAATACCTCTCCATCTTTTTCTTCCAGCTTCTTTAGTTATGTAAGAAGAGGTCTTTGTTGTGCCCTAATAGATGAAGTTTTGGACTATCTTTGTGAATGGACCTTTTACAAAAAAAATAATCGGTTACTTAGCAAGGATATCAAGATTTTCTTTCCGATCAAATGGTGATAGTTTTGACCTTCTGTAAGGACATTGTTAAGTGTAGTAGTTTACCCTTGTAGCCTTTTCCCCTGAACGGAAAACCAAAAATACTTTGATCTTGTAAAAATGGGGAGGATAACACACGGGCAATGTCATCGCAGCTTTCTAGTGCCCTTTGAAATTCAACACTTACTTTGAGCACACAAACAACTAACGGGTTAATATCTTTACCAGATTATCCAGAAATTTCTGTATTTTTGTACATGTCTCAAGTTCCATATTCCCTAATAACTGCTTCAGTCCTCTCATGGTTCATCAGGCAGTAACCCTCGATACTTTGTTCTCCCAGCTATATGTTTAGCAAAATGATGTATCCAGTCAAGATTAGTGATATCACCAGCCCATCCATCCTCAGTAGACTTGATCGCCCAAGAGTACGGAAAATTGCACCTTCGTGTTTCCCGATACTGGTAGGAGATTAGCGGTAGTTTCAACAGCGGAAAGGCAGGGAGATGATTCCCATTCAGAGAGGTCAATATTGAAGTCGACTAAAGGAGTATCTTTTACTCAAGTAAATTGCTTTGAATTGACTTGAAGATCAGCCCGTCCTCTCATCCCCGCCAGTCATGCAATTCTACTGACAGAGCAGTTGTGAACTCTTCCGAACACTTAGCTCCGGTTTTGTTGAATAGCATAGATAGCAGATAAAGGATTGGCTTCCATTGCTTTAGGAAGAATGACATGTGGTCCAAAGTATTTGGTTCTTGAAGGTGGAAGTTGGGTGGGGCGTGGAAGTCGCCCACTCGTTGGCACATACGTAATGTATATGTTAGCATTTTTCAGAGCAAGCGATTCTAAGTCAGAAATTGGCCAAACGGGACATATTTCAGGTAGATCTGGGATATACAATACAGGTTACGGCAAAATGTTAAATGTAACTCAGCTTGCTTGCTGTAAACACAAATACGTTTCTGAATACTAAAATTTCTTTGAACGAATCCCGTGGGTCAAGGATCGCAAGGAATACAAGTTTCAGGGTTGAAAAAGCGAAGAAGAAGCCACGAAATACTTTCCCTAGGAGCCTATCCAGTTGCTTCTGGGAGAGTACAAAGATTCAGAGAGATTTAAGCGCCAAGGGCTTGGAGAACGACTGGGAGAAACTCTGGGACTATGCTGGACTTTATTACTACTGGTATCCACACGCAAATCTTGGCTCAAACGCTTTGCGGACCATTGGAACAAGTGGGCAATTGTCGAGATCCTGCTGGACTCTGGTTGACCCGAAACATACACCCACCAAGATCACAGGCTGGCTTCAGACATGTGGCATAAAAATGCCGGCGTCAGGGCCTTCAGTCTGCGAACCGTAACCCAATTGAAAATTTTTGACAACGCCAGAGAAATAAATGTGGCGAATGCTCAACCCCGGCTTTGCGGAGTCTTTCCATGTCTCATGTTAGAAGTCTGAATAGACCAGCATCTATGACCACATATACCTACATTCTGACATGTACGCACAGTTATAGACCTCGAATACATCCTTACATCGTTTGTTCTTCATCAATTCGTATGTCTGGGTTTAGGAGACAGCGTTTGAAGAAGCCAAGGTTGATAAAGAGCAAAAGGTTCCAGAAACGGTACTTGATAATTTCACTTGTCCTCATATGCTTATACTATTTTACACTATTGCCCAGATCCCGTCTTTCTAATGGATCCGAGAGCACTGCTCAGGGCCAGCATCAAACCCCAACCCAAACGTCTTCAAACGCTGCTGGGTCTTCAGCTGGACCTGGCATTCCAGCGTCTACAGAAGACATCAAAGCTGCGGTCGTTAATCAAATCACAGAGCAGGAGGTAGACGATCTTTCAAAAGACTTGGAGCATACCAGAGCAGACATAGACTGGACAAAGTACGCCTACGCCTTGTATGCTTCAACATCTCAATACCTCTGTAATGCCATAATGATTATATCCCAGCTAAGAGCATTGAAAACAAAGGCCACAATTGTTATCCTGTATAATAAAAATTGGGATTACAAAGATTTTGAAGGGGAGTTACAGTTTTTGAAAGAGCAGTCCTTCAAGTATCAGATCAAGATCCACCCAGTTGACATTGGGAATAAAGTTGGTCTGGATGCAAGTACTGGGAAGTTCTCAGCTTTTGAGTTAGTCGAATATGAGCGAGTGGTGTATCTAGATTCAGATTCCACGGTTCTGAAGAATATGGACGAGCTGTTTTTTATACCCCCCAGCATCATAGCAATGCCTAGAGCCTATTGGCTTGTCAGTGACAAAGAAGTGGCAGATTCCACCTGGTTTGGCAGCATGTTTGGCTCCGGAAATTCCGAGTCCGATGAAAACTCTGAACCCAAACCGGGAACCGAAGCTCTCGAGGAGTTTATATGGGGGAGCCATTTTATGGTGATCACCCCATCAAAGTTTTATTATGATGTGCTGACAGAGTACGCTGGACGGAGAAAACATGATGAATATGACATGGACATTTTAAACGTGATATTCAACTACAACTCCTGCCGCGAAAAGTCTATTGACCCAGATCTGGAAATTCCCGAGTGTCTCGTACTCCCACATTCGAGATATGGGATGTTGACAGGAGAATTTATTACGACATCACATATCAAGTTTTTGGCAAACCCAGAGGACACTGAAGTTGCGGTTTCTTCCTCCTCAACTTCGAGTGTAGGCAAACAACAGTATTGGGATAACTCTAATTGGGATGCAAACAAAGCATTTGAGAACACTAGACATGTGCACTTTTCAGACTGGCCAATTCCAAAGCCATGGAAGTTAATGACCGGATTAGGGTATGATATTCCAATATGTTATAAGGATAGAGGATTAAAATCAAAACTGGTATTGAAAGATTGCGACGGAGTAAGAGTTTGGAACCAACTATATTATGATTTTGTGATTAGAATGAGGGATGTTTGTTCCAGAGAGCCTTATTAGTGCATTGTATAGCATAAACATGAATAAAACGTTTCCTATAGACACAAAATTGTTTTTTTGTGTTCACTTTCTTATCTAGTTCGAGTATATCTCTTAACCGAACTGGTACGCACTACACCATGCCGTGGCTAACAGCCCTCATTAACCAAATTAGGCCCTTGGTAGGGATGCCACATGAATCAAGCCCCTCTACACCAAGCCTCTTTGTATATGCCCGCAAGGTCAGACAGTGCCTTGAGGCACTCGCCGTCCCAAGTTATGTACCCTAGTACATACTTGGTTAGTGCCAGAGAAGTAGTTCTGTATTTCTGTGAATCCACCCTATTTTGCTTTGATGATCAGAGAACCGTGAAGGGCACATACTTTCTCATCAGTTTCTAACCATCGCAATAACAGACTTCAGTAAGCGAAGCAGAACCTTCTTACCCGTTACAGTTCTAAGCTGATCAGAATTAGTCATACACTGCCTACAGGCAGAAACAAAAGTTTCAACTATATATTAAACTAAAGTCACTGGACCTTTTACTCTAGCAAGAATTGAATATGTGGTAGGCCGCTGGTTGTCCAAAAAATAACATTTGGCCAGATGCGAAGATACTTAAATGGAGCAATGCCGCTAAATCTCGTCTGTGCCAGTAAGACTATTATACTTGCTGTTTCTATAGATATGGCAAGCTGAATATTCCTAGACTGTATTTTGGTGCCACCCTTTGCTGGCTTAACCAACTCTCTCACATTTTGAGAGAACCTATTCGGATCCGGGTAACAGTTAAGGATCAGTAATTTTTGCACCTCTTGTTTTTCTCCTTGGACACACATCCATCGTTACCATGTAGCATGCTTTTTTCTCAGATTGACGCTTTTTTTCAGCTCATTTATATGTTTTAGTTCTAACCATGACTGTTTCAAGGAAGAAAAAAGGCATTAGAAAGGAAGTGCAACAACAACCATGCTTAGATCCCAATGTCTCCTCCTGTATCCCGGAAAACAAAAATCTATTCAAACCACTTTACAAGAAGCATAGGCGAATAACGCGAGAAGAGATTGAAGAAGATAAATCGATTCTAAATTTGAAGAAACTGAACCAGTTTGAAAACTTGGATTACTCAATAAAAGTCCAGGACTACAAGCCAGTCAATACCAAAGGGGGAGATGCAGAAATAGTGGGAGAAACCATTAAAGAACAAATGATAAAGTATCTGTCTTACGACGACGAAACAAATGGAGCCTTGGATGTTGCAAAGCAAAAGGTTGTATCAAGTGGCTTGGGGGATGTTCATCCCAAACTGGTCTCTGTTGATGAACTTCCAGGGCTATTGATAATATCTGGCCTTTTCCCTCTTAAAGTCCAAGAAGAGCTTGTTAAACGAACTTTAAAGTCCTATATTCGAGATGCCAAGCATCTGAACAATCTTGACCTCCACTACAAAGTTCACAGACCGCTGCGAATTTTACCATCTTTGTTTGAGGAAAGGGACGAGTTCAATAGAACATTTTTTTGCTTAAAGGAAGCGGATTCCACTGGCTCAGAGCTGGTGGAAAGCAGTGTTCAGAATGATGCCAAAAAGAAGCCTTTGCCCATGGCGCTTGTAGCTGATAAGAAGCTAAGATGGGTCACGCTTGGTGGACAGTACAACTGGACATCAAAAGAGTATCCGAGTTTTGAAAAGGGAACTACTCTTTTCCCACAGTTCCCTCCGGACCTGGGGTCACTACTGGGCAAGCCACTTTTCAATTTGCTACCGGAAGCAGCGATAATTAACTTTTATAATGGCGATTCAAATGATACCCTCTCACCACATCAAGATGTGAGCGAGCTCTGTGGGAATGATTTGGTTTCTGTTTCGCTGGGCTGTGATTGCATTTTTTATGCTGGGCTATCCAGGTCTGAAGAAGAGTTTGTTCCATTGAAAGATGGCTCAAAACCTAATATAGTCCCCCCTCTGTCGATTATTCTGGGCAGCGGCGATGTTGTTGTCATGAGTGAAGAATCAAGGTTCGCATACCATGGCGTGGGCAAAGTATGGGCCAATACCACGTCTGAGCTGTTTAAGCACGCCAGTTGTGAAGATACGGAGGGTTTCATATCAGATATCAGACACTGGATTAGGAATAAAAGAGTGAATATCAATGTTCGGCAGGTTCTATAGTAACAGAAACTCTTTGTTCAGATTGATTTCTCAAGAAGTTTGGCTTTTCTGTCCCCATTCGTATGCTCAGTACGATTTTTCGTTTGAGACGGTTGCTGTTTGTGCTTTGATCCAGCAGTTTTAGATCTGATACAAGCCAGAATGGCGGTTCTACGGTTGTGAATAGGCGAGTAGCAGCTGATGTGTGTCACATAGGTATGTATCAGTATAGTATGGTCAGAGAGCATCTAAGGCTGTGGAATAGTCGCAAGACGACCAGCAGAGAAGACAGAGAAGCCTGATCGTGCGTCCATCTTGCGCATGTGTCAGTCTCAAAGGGGCCGCAAACCACGCATAGCGCCGTTTTGAGACACATGCGTGTTTTGATCCAGGAACACTTGGGAAATATCTGACACTCTTGAGCATCAATTTCTCACTCTTTTCACCTTTTTCTTCTCACTCTTCACTTCTTTTCCAACAGTTCACTTCTATCAGGGGCATTTTCCCTACATTTTGCACAACCTATTACGCTCGTTCAGTTCGAATTCGCTCTTTTGTATCTCCTTCATTTCTTCCACAATGATGTCCGTTTCGAGGTCTAATGTTGCCATAGCTTCAGTAGTTAATGATATGAACAAAGCCCGAAACAATCTCATACCAGCCCAGCGCTGTGAGCTAGAGACTACATCATCCGGCACCAAAATGCCATTGACACCTCAATCATCATCATCATCATCATCATCGTTGCTTTCAAAAGAAGATGGGATCAGTCATTTATTAGGACAGATGAGCAGCTCAAATACTGACATTTTACATAGGGACGGTGATTCAACAACGGACCCAGCGCCAAGTGCTTCAGCACCGTCTCGAGAATCCAATTCCCAAAACTTTCACTTCGAAGATGGCAATCCCTTAATCTCAAACATAATTCAGCGACCTGAGCGGCCTTCTGCTTCCACCACTTTGAAAGAATCGTCTTTCACTGCTACTTCGCCTGCCTTAACAACTTCTCATTTGGCTCAATCTGAAACCCCCCAAGGTCCAGATTCTATTAACGATACCTATTTCTGTTGCACAACGCCTCTATCCAGGCAGCGCAATGTACACTCGCCTACCTCTGACTCAAACAGTACCGCTACTAGGAACTCAAAAGAAAAAGCAGATCTTTGGCCTCTGGAGCTCGAAGTTGCCCTGATAGAGGGGCTGCTACAGTACCACCGAGTTAATAAGAAGATTTACCACGAAAATAAAAAGAATAGACACAACGGCAGAAGCATTTTGGTTTCGGACTACATATTTGAGAAGACAAGACAAATAAGGACGCGCGCACAAGTTTCCAGTAAACTCCAGGTGTTGAAGAGAAATAGGGCCAGGTATCAGGAAATCTTACATCTCATTGAACGCGGGACGCTTCTTGAAGAGGCTAATCCGGAAATTCTAGTCGAGGAGGCTCACACCAGGAAGACTCAATTGAAAAAGTCCAAGGTGCTTGACAATGCGAACGAGAACCTTCACAATCCTCAAATACACGCGGAGATGATTATGCCTAAAACTTTTTCGCTCGAATTACAGCGTTTCAATTCTCTTTCTAACATCAGTACTACGTCTGTTTTCACAAAGTTTTGTGCTAGTTCGCAAAACATCAAGATTGTCACTGAGAGCTCCTACATTCGAAACAAATCTGCACAATTTCAGGCACATTTACAAAGTATTATGAAGCTTAGAAGCAACCAGCAGCAAAGCGCGAGCACCCAGCCCATGCCGATTATCTATCATTGTATTTCAAATGTCGACTTCAATGAGGTGGATGTTGGATTTCTCAAAAACAGTAGATATCAGTACGATTGTGATTTAGTACTCTCCAACATCTCCAACTATTCTGCCTCGCGGTTCAATTGCACAACCTCCTCTAAAGTATTCATTAGAGGAAGACTGGCCCACGAGTTTGAGGGCGAGGAATGCTCCTCCATTCGAAGTTCGAGCTCTGTGTCAGTGCCCATTGCCACCAGATTTTGGCCAAATTATATAAACTCATTCAGTAGCGGGCTGACCTTATTTGAAAAACTAACCAAACTTCGAGAGCTCCTTTTGGTTCAGGAGGTTAAGTTTTCAAGAAATGTTTTACGTCAGGAACTCCCAAGCGACATCACCAATAATGAAAAGGATGAAGTATCTCTCATTTTTATCTGGGAGTTTACACTGGCCTCAGGCGCTTCAACTGCGAAAACTACTTTTGAAAAGATTGTGACGCCCAGTCTAAATACACTCCTATGTCCTCCAACCATTCGCCGCAACTGGGGAGCTACCAATGCTTCATTATCAACACGCTTGTCGGTTTCGGTGCCGGGGCCACAGGACCGGATTTTAATGAATAAATTCAATCCTGGAAGTCATGTTTCTCACAGAGGCAGGAATAAACCAGCGATTGGTCTTTCTATCACTCCCCCTAGACCTTCAGTGCCCCTTTCGCTAGACATAATCCCCCCAAATACAGCTGTTCTTGGAAAAAGCTTTCAGCAAACTCCTCTGAACCGTACAAAGACTGTGCAAAGATGGCTTGGATTAGATGTAACACCAGCTTTACGTTCGGCACCAGCGTCTGTAGTTTGCTTCCCCGGCTTGGACCAAGAAAAATACCCTCGTGAAGAAGGTTCTCTCTACAAACGTGAAGCTAGGGCCCCAGGCCAATTTAATCTCGGCCCTCAACATGACACGACCAACTCAATCGAAACGCTAAAAAAGCCTGTTGATTTTAACGAAGAGGGAAAGCTCTTGTGCACTCCGACTTCAGGAGCTCCTACTACTCCAATCACGCCTTTATCTGTAGCATCTATGGCACCGACAACCGGAAGTAACCCACTAGCTGAAATTGTTTATCCTACCAGCGAAAATGGTGGTAGCCCAAAACAGGTATTTATCTCTGAAGGGATAAACATAACATCAACGTCATCGAGTGTCCACGCATTACCTCTGTTTTCCTTTCAGAATGGCATCAGTATTAATACCAGCAATCATTCAGACTCTACCAGCTTTGAAGAAACTGGCTTGGGTTTAGGACTTGAGCAAGAGATCGAATCAAATTCTCTCTTCCAAGATTGTAGAAAGAGAGGCATTGAAATTGAAGTTCAGGAAAATCAGAATGCCGGGGAGCAATCACAGGGTCAATATACAATACAGGGAGAGCAGCTGAGGTTGAAGAGGGCTCGGATAGGACCAACAACAGCTTTTTACAGCCAAATCCCTTTAAGCAGCAAACACAGCATTCATCAATAGTCTAGGGTTTCTGCAACACACCTTTTTTGTATTATAGCATCTGCTTTTGTGTTTCAATAAGGTTTGTTAAAGGGCATTTCATTTAGCGTGGCTCACAAAGCCTGGGTTGGGAACTCAAAGGTTTTCTAGGAAGGTAAAAACCATAGGGTAGCATTTAGGATAGTAGGTACCATAATTTAAACTCAGTACTGTAAGAATTAAAGTAGTAAAGCTTCCATTAGTGGTGGTCATGCTGACTACCTGATTTTGTTTTACATCCTGCACTGCAGGATAATAGTAGTATCAAGCTGATTGACTCAAAGTCTTGTCTTGTGTTTGAAGTTCCTTTAAAATGATTGTTCTTTAGGGTATACTGTAGCCTAAGACTTTTTATGGCGAGGTCATATTCCAAAGCCGCAGTTTTCGTCAAGAAATGCATTTTGAGTATATCAAATAGGAACAAACCTTCCTGAACCTTTGGTTCTTGACTTTAGAATAATAGTAGAACTGGGTAAAAGTGAGTACAGCAGGTGCTAATAAGGAACGTAACAGTCTATTAGCCAGATGCGATCAAAACCAAAAGTTTGGGAAGCTCTGGTGAATACCAGGTTATGAACTACTCCTTAACCAAGCAGAAAAGTTTGGTAATCAAACACTTTTTAATCAGCCCACAAGCTTTATGCTTCAGCACGAATGCTTAGAAACCAAAGTGCTTGAAGGTGTAAATGGCTAATACATAGTAGAGTTTGAACTCGGTTCTTATAAGTAAAAGTGCAAAAGGCCCTAACTTTAGCTCAAATTTCGTGTTTTTTGGTTTTGCGTCAGCTGAGACGTTTACACGCATCAATAACAAGTAGATGGATTCTACAAAAACCTAGTTGATGAGTGGTTGAACAGCATTTTCTTGCCCTCTTAATCTTCCTTTTAGCAATCTCTATTCCTGAGAACCCGCCGCTCTGTGAGTAGCCCGCTACGTAACAAGCTGATGAGATAAGAAAAAACAAAAGATACAGAATGTAAGCAAAGAAGCCCAGAGTGTATAATTCAAGTATTGCGTGCTACTCAAACACCAAATTTGATCCTTGGACAAATGAATGCTGTTTAAACAGTGTGATATGATATGCTTGACCACGCTTTTCAGTTTTGTTATTCAACTTTGAGAACATAATTCCGAAGGGATCTTTAGAGAAATACGACACAGGGAAGCCATCCCGTTCCCGCAGACCCTAAGCTAAAAATCTTCTGTTTCTAGTAGTGTCCCACTATTCTTTTCCATCTTCTTCTCCAAGGAGCATTGCGGTCAATATGTGTCAGTATAAGGAGGACACCACATATACTTATATATTAGTAGATTTCAATAGCCAGCTATGGCTTTTTCTTGTTTGATCATAAGCTCTGCGAGTATTTCCAACCGATATTTTGCGCTGGCTTACTCTCATTAAACAGCTCTTCCCGCATTGCCATATTGAAGTTTCAGACAGTTTACATAGCTACTACTCTATAGAACGGCTTTGAATAATAGTGTTCACAAAAAAGTTTGAGTATCAATGATAAGCACTTGCTGTTAGCGCGTGAAATCCTTACTTTTTGCTATATTGAAAGTTTACTGCTTTTGGTTCGGTTATAAGGAAAACCAGCAAGCCCTGGAAGGATATTAACAAACATGAACTCATTTTTGGAGGCATAAGTACAACATAACATATATTGATAACTATCAAGAAGGGTTCCTATGCTCTAAGTAGACACATATACTCTCTGCAACAAAATGTTCTTTCTATCTGACATACCTTGGAGCCGAACAAGAGAATTCTAAGAAAGTGACCCCTGTTTTTCACCACAAATCAGGAACAAAAAAATCAACACCGAAAGGTGATAAACAGGATCAAAATTCACGGGTTTCTATTCGTTTCTGCTCCGAGCCTGAGACCTTTCCAGCTTCGCCTGTAGAATTTAGAGCATCTGTTTAATGTCCATTTTATCGAATGCAAGAGTTGATCCAGTGCCAGTCATGAATAATAAAGATGAAAAAGAAACCAATACTTTCTCAAAGACTAAAACTAAACAGCGAGAACTATCTATAAGATCTTTGATACATATTAAACTAGAATATAAATAATATATTTCTTTTCTTGCGTCAGAAACTTTGGGGACGGAGAACTCCTTCGGGCATATCTATTTTAATCCTAACAGTTTCAAAGAATCACAACAGGAAACTACCAGACATTTTCCCCATTGAAGTCATCTAAGACGCTGTTCCTTTTATCCCAATAAAATCCAGAAATTCTGGATGAATTCAAGAAAACAACGGATAAAAATAGGAACATATCAACCGAACTGTTAGAAGACACCTTATGCGCTGTAATATTGAAGTTGACGATGTTGAAGATCGTCCAATATCAACAAAAATCTTAGATGCTAGACTCAATGCAAATCCTAAGGTGTTCTTTTCCCTTCTTAAAACCCGAAAAACAGCGTAAGGGAGAAAAGCAAATCCTCTTCTAAGCTGGGGATTTTCTCATTATTTCCTAAGCTGTAAGTGATGAAGTGTCGAGTGATTGATTGATCATTGGATAAGCTTACAATCTCAAAGTTTAAACTAGCTCATCGGGAAGGTCAGCGGGACTTCCACAACAGTTATTGTACTTTAATTGCCGCTGAGAGGCAAAAAGGAGAGAAGAAACTAAAGAAATGAATTAAGACCTGATAAAGCGCACGTATTTAGGAAATTACAAAAGAGGTGATAAAACCCGACCTTGTCAAAATACCCAGCCCTAACAATGACTGATCTACTGCTACGCTTCAAAGTCTCGGAATCGCCACTCGTTCATCCAGAATATCTTTTTCGGTCCAGGTTGGGTTCTATAAGCATTCTCTTGTGGCAGATACACGATTGTACTGTCTTGTGTTGATGAGTTCAAAGAAGAATCTGGTTATGCTGTAGCGAGCATGTTCTAGATTGCTTGCAATATCTATAACACATTTTCCTGCTTGAACTGAATTTCTACTTTTCTGGATTGGTCAGCATCTATACGAGTTTCTGATTGAAGACAGAAAGCTTTAATGTCTCCTTGTATTTTTCTCTCGGTCTTATACTTTGAATACTTCGAAATATTAGATAGACATCACAGCGACATGTCTGGCAACCTCCTTTGTACTGAAATCACTTTTCGCACCAATAATGATTGAATTGCTCACAGAATTGGCAAAGGTCCCAGCTAGTGTGTGCAAAAGAATAGAGAGGATATGGCTATACAAATACATGAAAGATTGGGGGAAAGTGCATATTTTCTTGTTACAGGTTTAGCTAGATGAGAAACACTGTCCTTGCCTATCAGCAAAAAATTCTTGATTAAAGTCACCGAACTTTTATATTCTCCAAAAAATAGATATGTGGCCATAGAAATGGATTAATGGTGACTTTGACACCAAAGTTTGGTCAGGTTTGGGGATACTAGACTGATATCAAAAAGACAAAACACAAATATTAAAAACTATGCTTTGCCAACTTTAACCACACACAACCAGATCATAGTTCACGACTAGCGTTTGGTGCTGAGGATGAGGGAACCTGAGATGTAGTTTCATCTGAGCGGCTAAGATCTTGAAGTTCGAGGTTGTTACTTGGAGGGTTTTGCCGTTGGTTTTCCGAATTGGGAAAGCTATTGTGATTTCCAGGTTCTGCAGTTTGGGCAAACCCTTGGTATGCCTGTTGAGGAGGCTGGATATAGGTTGAAGGGCGAATCTGAACAAAATTGCCCCTAGAGTCAAAGTATCCCGCATCTGTTAAAGCGACTTGCTCGCTATATGCTGGGACATCATAACCGGTGTTTTTTGCGGTCTGCTGCTGTCGCAGAGGTTGTAGAGGTTGCAGAGGTTGAGGTTGAGGTTGAGGCTGGAGCTGAGGCTGCTGGTGCTGTCCTCGCTGCCACCACAATCGTCGCTGGCGCCGTTGGCTCTCTTTATAAGACGGAGGCATCATCCAGCCGGTTCCGTAGATTGGAGCTTTCCCCATACTTCTCCGTCTCTTATTAGACCGAACACTAAACAACAAGGCAATTACACATGCCACAATGAACAGTACGAAGATGATCCACCGGGCCCAAAACCACGATGAGCGGCCGCCACAGTCACTCCCGTCGCAGTCGTTGTTACTGCCTGGTTACTAAGGGTTAGAACTTGGACACAGGTACAAAATCCTTGTTGAATTGACTCACTTCGAGCTGTTAACATTAGATGCGAGTTCTGTCACCGTGAAGATGATGGGACCGAAATAAAGGGAGGTGGAAATGTTACTAAGCAACTTTCTTTTTCAGTCTTCTCGATAGCAAGAAACTTGCGAGAGTAGATTAAAGCAAACTATTCTACGTAGAAGCCCGTCAGTAGGTGGTGATGGCGGGGTACAAGGAGGTTGCTTTCTTCTCGGGCCGGGCTTTGGCCAGCATTCTCTCTATTATGTCCTTTGCCTGTTTCACCAGCTTTTTGTGTTTTTGCACCAGCTCAGCGTCGGCGGCACGATCCTGGTTGCTGTGCAGCGTGAGGTTTGAGAAAGCCGAGACCAAAGCTAGGCCGTCTGTGCTATTTGTCTTAGCAGCAGGTTCTATCGTTGCCTGCTCGGGTTCAGCTGGCGAGGACGAGAGGGACGCACGCTGAGAGGTACTGTACACCAGCTTTTGGCTTGGAGGAGCGTCGTATCTTCCTCCAAGCGCGGGCTGGAACGACGTCGGGGCCGCCGGAAGGTGGAACGAAGGGTACAGCGGTTCCGGTCCGGACGGTGTTCCGGATATCGTCGAGTCTGCGAACGCGAACGGGGCGGTTAGCGGGTATGTGGTTTCGGGAAGGGGAAGACCATGGACCAGGCCCTGGTCCAAACACCGGTCCATGTCCGAAGCCAACAGCGCTATAAAGGTGTCTGCCTCCATCAGCTCCTGGAAGTCGAGGTCCGACAGCGGATCGGACAGCGGATCGGACAGCGGGTCCGGCAGCAGGTCCGGCAGCAGGTCCGGCAGCGGGTCCGGCAGCGGGTCCCGCAGGTGCAGTTGTTGTGGCTGTGGCTGTGGTGGGGGTGGGGGTGGGGGTGGCGGCAGCTCTCCACCCGGACAAGATGTCGGAAAAACGCCCAGCAGCCGCTCGAGATTCGACAGCCGCGAGGCCATGTCGGCCGTATAGCTGGGGTCGGACCGGGTCTTCTTGATGCCGCGGGAAAACTCTGTGACCGCGGCTTCCTCGCGCGTGCGCTTCGACGCGGGTGCGGGTGCGGGTGCGGGTGCGGGTGCGGGTGCGGACGAGTAACTGTAGTTGTGACGGAGCGAGCCCGAGTGCGTCTTCTGGTGCTTCTTCAGGTCCTGCGGGCGCTTGAAGCGCCGCGGGCACCGGTCGCACCCGAACGGCTTGAGCGGCACGTGCACCCGCACATGCGACGTCATATGATCGCGCTTGCCCGCCGTGGCCGAGCACCCGGTCCAGAAGCAGGTCAGCGACAGGTTGTTTGTGCTTTTGCGCCCGACGTGGTCTTCGCACAGATGCGAGTACAGCGCCTCTGCTCCCCGGAACGACAGCCCGCACTCCCGCCATTGGCACTCCAAAATCTGTGTTTCGTCCAGCTTCGCCGACGTCGCCAGAGGCGACCCTCCAGAGTCCGACGTGGCTGACGACCCCGTCGAGTATGGCGATCTCCCGGACATGATCGACTCGACCTCCTGGCTCGTACTGTTGTTGCTGCTGCTGACCGTCGACCTTGGCCGCTCCAGATTTAAGCAATCTTCCTGCCCGTATCCCATCACGCCCGGCACCGGTAGCAAAAAGTTGTTCATAGTGCTTACCTAAATAGAAGGATAAGAAGTGGAAAAAGAAGCGTTTCGAAATTTCGGTGAGAAGAAAAAACAACAGGAAAAAAAGACTAGATAGAAATGATCTGACCGTTTCCTTTCTTTCCCTAACCTATCCTACCCTATCCCAGCTTCTCACATGACCCTTTGGAACCTTGTATGGCCTTTCCTTCCACCGCTTACCACCCAGTTACTGGATTTTCCATGGGCTACTTATCAAACAGAGCAATTACAGCTATTTCAGACAGGAATGATGTACAGTAGTGGAATTGTATATAGTGGTCTGCAAGGAAAGAACAAATTATCCGTGGTACTAATTGAAATCTCATAAAGAAAAATAACAATCATAGAAAAAGCTGCCAAGCACCACAGCACATTAGAGCCAGAAAAAGAAACGCCAAGAGCCCAAGGATCAGGATAAGAACTTCCTTAGCTTTCCAAAAACTCCCGACTTTCTTTTGGTCTTGGAAGGTGTCGAGGAAGGTGAAGCTATTGGGGTGGATCCTTCTGTAGCCTTGGCTGGCGCTCTTTGAGAACCGCTGGACTGAGGAACTGCATTCTCATCGTTGTTCAAACCTTTCGGGTCTACCGTAGAAACATTAGTGAAGGCCTCAATTGTGGCCGGGTCTGTAGGAACCACTAATCCTGGACCACCTCCATAGGTCTGCTGAGTTGACTCTTCTCTTGGAAGAACAGTGGGTTTAGGTCCATCGTTGGGCTCTACCTTCTTCTCTTTCTCTTTGTCCTGGTTAAGCGACTTTGGATCCACTGAAGAGACGGTGCGGAAAGCATCGATTTGGTCAGCATTAGCGGGAATCACGATTCCCGGCTCTCCCAAGGTCTGCTGAGTTGACTCTTCTTTCGGAAGAACAGTGGGTTTAGGTCCATCGTTGGGCTCTATCTTCTTCTCTTTGTCCTGGTTAAGCGACTTTGGATCCACTGAAGAGACGGTGCGGAAAGCATCGATTTGGTCAGAATTAGTGGGCATTACGAGTCCCGGCTCTCCCAAGGTTTGCTGTTTCGAGTCAGATTTTGGCAAAACCTGCGTGCGAGCATAGGCGTTCTCAGTATCTTTGTGTTTATGTTCAGCATTATTTACCAATGCTGAACTAGAAATGACTCCTCCAGACTCAGGGATCAGCTTGTCCTTGGGGAGCTTCTCTGGATAAACCACATTGTTTTGATGACCTGAAGCGTCGGTTTCAATTTCCTGATCCGAGGACGTTAACCACTCGCCGTCAACCACGTACTATGCAAAAGATCAATCACTAGTGTTAGATCTCGGAACTAAAAATGATCTGATTTCTACCCACCTTAAACAAGATTTTCTCCTTCTCCAATGGGATTGTAATGCTAAAACTTCCGTCTGAAGACCTTATCATAGGTATTGATTTAGACCAGTTATCGAAAGTCCCTGTCACAAACACTTCTGATGGTCCCGATGGCCTTTAACACAACAATGGGCGTTATCAGAAAGTTAGTAAAAGTAGAGCTTATCATTGACGCCGCCAGCTTTCGATGATCAGCATAGAGCAAGCAAGTGACTGTATGGCTATATGAGCCCAAGCAAATTGCCTACCATGAAAACGTATAGGAAGCCATCAAAGCAAGATTATTCTGGATTTCAGCTTAGAACTAGTTGGGCTTCGTGGGTCACAAGAATTAAATTGTTAAGGGTGAACCTGTATCGTAAAAAAAGATAAACCTGTGTTGATCGTGAATCAATACTTGAATATGCACAGAAGGTGTGAGCTGCAGAATCTTTACACAGTTACCCGGTCAATAGTTTTAGTAGCAATACATTTGTGTTTGCAACTGACTGATTGGCCTTTTGGAGTTTATTCTGGGCAATAGAAATAGAAGGCCGTGATTTATTTGAACAGGAGATATTCGTAGGATTAGACACTTAAACCCGTTTGTATTGGTTCTAGGCGTGAGCTGTTTTTTTAAAACTGGTCAAAACTGGTTATGCCAGCCGAAATAGTTTCAGCCATAAAAGCAAATTAGAAAATTGAACCCTTGTTATTGTTTGGTGGGATTCATTGTCCGTCTTTTTTTTTGAGTAACTTTCTAAACTCATAGGTTTGTATACATCTTACAGACATCCTACCTTCCATTTTGTCTAGAGCTTTCGACCAGGTAATTTCTTGAAAAGACTAGTGGCCTCTTGAATGAATCTGGTCAATTCTATAGAAGCTATCATGGCTCAAAATCTAAACACCAGACGAGGACAAGAAAATCACAAACACAAAATAGAGGCTGTAGAACGAACCAAGCTTTTATCAATAAAAGATACATTTCAATCTAATGGTGGTCCATTGATGATCTAGTCTCACAGTCGATTAATCCAGGCGAGTGAATACAACCCTCAATAATTGATAAAGAAAACTTCTACCATTCTGCAAACCAACTGTCCTAGCCGCTGAAAACAATCTCCAAGGTATCACTGATGAGCTAGAAGGATTGCGAATGAAATTGCGAGAGCTGGCATGCTAAGTTTTCAGAGGAACGCCTTGGCACATTAGAGGGTGTCGTGGGCCATGCTCATACCACCAGTAGGAAACCTGGTGTAGCGTAGGAGTTCATGGAAGAAGTCAGAGACAAGTTCTTCCCCATACAAAAAGAAGGGAGAAGAAAAGTAATTTTATCAGCATAGATGCCGGGGTTGGCAAAATTGTTCAGTTGTATCCAACAACTTCTCCTGTGTCTTAGAGCGTTCAATAATCATCGATCATGATCATGTCTCAGTACTAGAACCGTTGAACATAAGTAGAATATTGTAAAATATTTCACACATTGTTTGACTATCAAGTGAGAATTCTAATGAGTCCTCCAAGCACACTTTAGACCATAGTTACAAAATACCATAATGTGGACAACCAACATTTGTCAAAATTCTATCTAGATATTGCGTTTTTCACCAATTTTGCCAAAACTAAGTCCATGCAGCACTTTCTTATCGACACTTATTTTACCATTAGCTCAGGCTACAAACAAGAGTAAGCACCTCACAATACGCGTGTATCTCACTTGCAAGTGTCAATCAATAAGCCTGGAGAAAGAGAAGAGCTCACCCGGAGTTCTGGGAGATAAAGTGAGCTTTTTACATTTCTTCGTACCTTTAAAACACCACCTTCAATTATCTTGAGCACATTGTCGATCTTTGTTGGCAAAAATGATGGAAACAGGTTTACTAGTGTGGTCTATTTGTTTTCAAGTTTAATTATACCTGAAGTTGGTTTCGAGTACTCCCAAGAATATCCTAGAGGAATCACCCAATATTCTCAAACAGGTTTAAACGTGGTGCATGAGCTGGTCATTGTAGCATTTCATCGGTGTCCTACTTATTGGTTCTTGTGGTCGCTGAAAGAAGGTGGTGCCCATTCTTCCTCTTTCCCCACAAACAAATCTAATAGCGTCTCCCCAAAATTTTTCATGTAAGTAGAGCCGTAGTTTTACTTTCAATTACAAAGTGCAACCCCATCTCTGAACAGACTGCGCCAAGCCATTACTGAACAACCATTGTATAGCAGTGACTGCATCACCACACCTGAGATCTTTGCCCTTCCCATGCTCAACAAAAATTTCTCCAATATAAACCCATACTGTAGGCTATTATTCTCATAAGACCACACAACTTTTTCCAGTAAATAATTGTCTAAAATATATGCTTTCTCCAAAGGGTCCTTTTGTGTTACAAATGATAGACAATAGCAATGGCCATTTCCTTTGAACCGCGAGCCTTAGGCCCATAAGCCACACAGCTTAAGTTCACGGTATACTGTGTCAATATATACACACTAATAATGTCATGGGATAGGATCAGCATTTCCCGAGCTGATCAGCCTTGCAAAGAGTGTGAGACCCGAAGGAGAAAAGTTTGAACTTCTCCCTTTTCAGCTTTCCAGTTTTGACCTTCAGATGTCTCACTACCATTAACACAGAAGACTGTTCTACAACAATATTACTAACTGCATCTCATGTAGTGAATCCACTTTTCAGGTGAGAAACGATAGAATTCTGAAGCTTGGTTTCATTGATCATGATCAGAGAAGACTATTTTTTTGACAAGACTATAAAAGTACGTATGATTCATTTTTCCGCAAAATAGGGATTTGAATAAGTGGAGACGATTTTGGAGGGCTATAGAGTATTCATTTTATGATTTTATGTGGTTGAAAAATGACCAGATTCTCAGTAAAATTCATCTTTCCAAGTCGCCATAAACACCAAAAGTATGTTACAGGCTGAACCTAGTCAAATAGGCTCTACCCATTTCTTAAAGGTATTGCCATCGAAATGCCAAAACAAGGGTTGATTAGTTACATAATAGAGAAGTTTTCAGTAATCATCACTACCATAAGCACCTTTTATCGAATGTTAGAATAGAGTTTATTGAACTGTCAAGAGCTCACTAGGCAGAGTTGGAACCACACCGTTAACCCTTACTATGCCCTATCAATAAGTACTGACGACTACCTGGAATAGTGTCTGTGCAAATAAAATCAACAAAAGCTCTGTTGATGCCATCTGGCTGAGTAGGTTCATGATAGATAGCTTCATATTTACATTTGTATTTGTATCACCGCGCCAAGCATGCTTAGGTATGTAAATATCCGTATTTCATTTACTGATGCGAAGCAGAATACATTCGTGCCTTGTGATCTTCATACTTGGTTTGCATATCTTCAATCTTGGCAACAAGCGAGCTTGGTACTGTTTTCAGCTTAAGGTCTCTATCTTTTCTTGGGAAGCTGGGGAAAAGAAGAATGTGAGGAGTATATCTGAAGCCTCCGGTTCTGAATGTTTTAGATTCCTTGTGCTCTAGTTCATTATATCGCTCAGATCTCCTTGTAGAGTCGACGTTTTTCAAATTTCTCCAGTCATCTCGAACATCCAGGATTCATAGAAAGCTTTCTCAGTATTTCCCTTTTTCTTTTACAGACCGTTACAATTATGCTCGTATTCAACACGCTTTTGGGTAAATAGAAATAGCTTTTGTTGTGTCGAAGTTGAGCACTGTTTTCTGGTTGTTGAAAGTGCCTTGCAAAACAGTTTTTGACTACTTTTAAGTACCCATAGTCCCTGATCAACTACCCTTTCCCCTTTTGCTCTGTCTAGCAGTTTCATTTAAACGTTCTCATAAAATGACTTGACATTCTCTTTAGTGGCGAGCTTCTCTACGGATTGAATTTAATGGGCTTAAAATAAGTACGAAAACTGTGAACAGCAATTGGGTAATATTTGGGCCTGTCTAGAGATCGAACTGTTGAGAGTGCCAAATCCACTCAAGGATCTAAACTCACAAGTCTCGAAAATGCAATTGGGTAGTTCTTTCTATTGAGGTTTACTGGCTGTCTATCACACGGCAATGGTTGCCAGCAGTTTATCTTCCCTGCGGTAGATCTGTTCGACATCGACTTGTTTTTGAAGTTTAAGCCCATTAGTCCTGCGTAGACTAAATCTGATTCCAAGATTATATTTTCTCTGGTTAGCTCCGCCCAGATGATGCCGTCGTTTTGGGCGATGCATTTTCCAAGGCGGCATTCATTTCTTGTTATGGACCTATTGACGTAGCTGGCTGCTTGTGCTTTCTGTTCTTGGCAATTGAAGCAATTGACAAGCGCATTGGAGAGTCAATCAACCCTTTTTTCCCCTTTTTGGCATCATACGTCAGGGCGGGTTTCTTTGAGAACAAGGTCATGGCTGATATAACGAAATTCTTTGGCATCTAAACAAGATCTAAATCTGAAATGAATGGTGGCTTTGACGCTCCTGGAATGTAATGTTCCTCGTGGACTTTGCACTTCTTAAAATAATCGCCAATAGGCAGCCGTAGACGGAACGAAAGCAATGCAGAAAACCGCTCAGAGTCAGCTATTTGTAAATGGCATTTTATTACGAAAGCTGATTTTTTCCTTGGAAGTCTTATTGGGATTACTTTAAGATATACTGCCATCGTAGATTTAATTCCAATACCAGGCTGCAGTCAAAGGGGCTTTATTCACTGATAAACAATCCATTTTAAAGCTTCCCAATCCATCAGAGACAATCTTCTATGTGGTTTCTTTTGTTTGATCGATTCTACTTTTCTTGAAATAAGTGATGGTGGTTTTGGGAGTAGAAACACCTATAATAGTGGGTTCCATTTTGAGGCCAACTCAACCACCTTTCAAGGGGTAACAGTACGTTAGCAAGCCTCCTTGATCGTCTTTTCTCTTGTATCAGCTGGTAGGTCTGTGAGCTTTTCTGGTATTGAAAGGTATTATTCCAGCAGTAGTTTGAATGGTAGTTGTTTTCAAGCGTGTAGATCTTTTTGTGGAACTTGTATTCTTTATATCACCTTCTTTTTATAGTCATTATAAAATGTTCGCTATTTATTGTGTTCTGTACTGACCCAACAACGAGATTACTATCCTTGACCAGCTATATTGTTTTGATTTCAGGTTTCATTGTATTCGGTGGGGGGACTATCACTGTTAGATGTTGGTTATGCTTAGTACCTAGCTTTGTCGCTTGTTTCTTGATCAAAGCTACAGTTGCAACAAGAATTGCTATTTATTCTGTAGCAAAAACTTCTTTTTCTGTTTTGTGCTATCATTTTATAATGATATATACAAACTTCGTCGAGTAGCCTTCCAGGTCGGAGTCTTGATCATAAAACTGTTGCAGTTTGACAAGCGGAACGACCTTAAGCTACCTGATAAAATACATTAAAGACGGAATACTATTTTTGAACTAATCAAAAGAAATCCCTTTTGGTGCCTGTTGGCCCTGGGAGTTTTATTAGCGTAAGCATGACGCTTGTATACCCCTACTCCATCGTTTTTACAACCTGCCTGAGGTAATTAACGATTAACGAGCACTGAATAGTGCTTGCTGAAGAGCGCAAAAGTTGAAAAGAATTAAAGTTTTATTTGAGCCATGAAAGACCAGTAAAACACATTGCATTTCGAGCACAAAGTGTAACGGATCGTAGAGTACCAAGGACTAGTAACGCCACCGGAAAAGCTTCTGAATCGCTATAGAGAGAAGGCTTATCGTACACACATAGAGGTTGGTTTGAAAAACCACATCAGAAACTGGCTAAGTTACCAGGAGGGCCAAACTACAGACGAGTCCAAGAAGAGAAGGCTTTTTCACCGAGAATCAAGCAAAAATCATTAGGGATTGGAAGTAAAAAGTGGAAAGGTCGAAAGAAAACAAAATCGATATACGCTGATGCCTTGAGATTTGTATCTCTTCTGCAGAGGTTCAAAAAAACCATTTTAGTGACTTCTGCACTGCCACAATGACTTATAACGAATGTATCGGAGACAAAGGGGTAGAATTAGACCAAAAAGTTGGAGGTTTGCAAGATTGTACCAATTTACGTGTACATGACTGTTGATCGTACCATCTCAGGATTATCAGAAACATCTTTATTGTCTTCAAACTATATTCCTCAGATACACTTCAGTCTAGAAGACCTCAGAAGTAACAAGAAAGGAGTTGAAAAAAGAGCTGGGAATTGTAAGAACGTTACCAAGGCTACTTTAGTGAGAGACAGCTTGAAGGAATGAATTTTACTAATTATTTCACCAAATATCTATTCTAATTACTTAAAGATGAGAATGAGAAAGAAAGTAGCAAAACAAAGATTCCTATTTAACAGTTGATTTTTTATTTTATAAGATATGTAGCAAAATTCTGAGAACTAATGGAGTCAAGTCAGAGTTGAAAAATGCGAGTGCTCCTTTCATGTATAGAATGTTTTATGCCAATGTTAAAAGAATATGAATGTGTCTTTCCTTTTGACCTCTATTGGAGACCTTTTAATGCACATTTTGATGTTTTTTTCCATTACGACAGGCATCAGTTCAGTATAGGTAACAAGACTTGTTGGTATATTTTCATTCAACACTTTTGAAATATGTGCTGCATTCGAATGTAGTTGCTCTAGTTCTCCTTTATTGCATTTGCCATTTATCCGCTGATACCTGAAGGCATACTTCCATGTTTTATCTCGATCAATCAAGAAAACTCAAAAAGTTGAGAAAATATTCTAAATATTTTTAAAACGTTTGCCGACAATTAACTATGCGGAAGCTTTTCTCACGGCCTCAAAATGCAACCCAATGCCCGACCAATTAGTCCGCAGCATTTACTCTTACATCTATGTCATAATAAAATTCATGTCGGCCAAAGTCTAAAATAGGTATTACCCTTGGTTTAAAATAGATCTGAGCTTGCCTACATCCAATACATTTTTTCTGTAAGTGAGAAATATTAGGCTAGGTTTTTCAGAAAAAGAGTCTGGTTGGTTGGGATTTAGATATATTTTTTGAGTCAGTGACTTGTGTTTATAACCGAGAGGTCCACTTTTCTATCTACCTTTGTATAAAACATTGTCAAAATGCTTTCGTTTGGGACGCAGGGTTTGAAAAGGTTAAGCTTCTTAAACAAAAGGTTCCAGAAACGTTATTTGATAGCCTCGTTGGCCATCATCTGCTTAACTTTTTACTTTATATTATGGTTCGAATTCAGCCTCCCTGCGGGACTAGAAAGAGCTTCTCAGACTCAGCATCAAAGCTCAACCCAAACGACTTCAAATGCTGCAGGGTCTTCAACTGGATCCGATATTCCAGTGCCTACGGGAGAGATTAAAGCTGTTGCAGTTAACAAAATCACAGAAGAACAGTTAGATGTGCTTTCAAAAGAATTGGAAACTACTGGACCAGATATAGACTGGACAAAGTACGCTTACGCCTTTTATGCCACAACTTCAGAGTATTTGTGCAATGGAATAATGATTATATCTCAGCTAAGAGCACTAAACACAAAGGCGGCAATTGTTGTTCTGTATAATAAGAACTGGGATGACTCAGAATCGAACAAAGATCATGAATTTTTGAAAGAGCAGGCGGAAAAGTACCAGATTAAGACTCATCCCATTGATGTAGGACACAGTGTTGGATATGATGCAAGCTTGGGGAAATTCTCAATTTTCGAGTTAGTCGAATATGAGCGAGTGGTGTATCTAGATTCAGATTCAACGGTTCTGAAGAATATGGACGAGCTGTTTTTTATACCCCCCAGCATCATAGCAATGCCTAGAGCCTATTGGCTTGTCAGTGACAAAGAAGTGGCAGACCCCAAACCCTGGTTTGGCAGCCTGTTTGACTCATCCAACCCCGAGTCTGGAGAAACCGAACACTCTCTGCCCCAAATAGGAACCGTAACTCTCGAGGAGTTTATATGGGGGAGCCATTTTATGGTGATCACCCCATCAAAGTTTTATTATGATGTGCTGACAGAGTACGCTGGACGGAGAAAACATGATGAATATGACATGGACATTTTAAACGTGATATTCAACTACAACTCCTGCCGCGAAAAGTCTATTGACCCAGATCTGGAAATTCCCGAGTGTCTCGTACTCCCACATTCGACATATGGGATATTGACAGGAGAATTTATTACGACATCACATATCAAGTTTTTGGCAAACCCAGAGCACATTGAAATTGCAGTTTCTTTCTCGTCAAGCTCGAGCAAAGGCGAGAAACAGTATTGGGATAACTCTAATTGGGATGCAAATAAAGCATACAACAACTCTAAACGTATTCACTTTTCAGATTGGCCAATGCCCAAGCCATGGATACACAGAACAGGAGTAGGGTACGAGGTTCCAGTTTGTTACAAGGATAAAAAACCGGATTCAAAAAGGATTCTGAAGGATTGTGACGGAGTGAGAATATGGGACGGTCTTTACGACGATTTTGCAATCAGAATGAAGGAAGTTTGTGGAAGGGACGTGGCCTAAAGTATGATCGGTAGCAACCGCTGCATGCTTTTGAGTAACCTATGGCCAACCTGCTTATATTGTCCTGAACCAGTTCTTAATTAACTACACTAAAGGACTTGACATACTAGATAGACTTATAAATGGAATTTCTTAAACTTTGACCGCTAGCCGTTCAAATCCGTGGCGTTTTGATACACTCGGATTTGAATTGGACATGATCCAAGTTCACCTTTATATAAACAGCATACACCTTGAAGGAACTTAGTAGGTTTATCCGTAAATCAGCGAGCTCTCGGTTTTTCATGTTATCATAGTGTCCAGAGTATTTATGTAAACACCAGTGCCCTTGCTCTCCCAAAAGCGACATACTCAAGGCTGAATTTGGTGGTTTTCTCGTAGAAACTGAGTGCCCTCGACCGAGATCCAACGGAGGTCTTAGCCTGGTGTTCGTGTTACAGCTCTTTCTGAGTGTTCTGTCCACTCGCCGCGTAGCTCAGCCTACGGAATTCTACAAGATTTGGCATGCTTTACTTCGCTAACATTTCTTTATGGAATGGAGCTCGGGTGCTGCGCTCATTACTACCTCTCGTTTCATAGGGGACACTCAAACGACCGGAAGGGTGAAGCGAGGCATTATGTGGCCAGATTGCACCGTGCCCTCAAGGGAATGATGCTTCTTTACTTCTTGACCAATCATTCTCGTTCCACTAAAAACTTAGACAAGCCGAAAGAATAGGATTGGTTTCTTTGAAGTTATTCTGCAAGAGGATGTCTGATATCTGGTGCTTGGTTCCATCCCTATCACATATATTTTAAACGAACAGGCACCTTCCAAAAGCATCGCCTAACCTCCTCGGGAAACCAAATGTTTTGATCCCTGTAACATTTCTCCTAGAAACTCAGAAACCACTCTTTTAATTGCTATCCAAACAACAAGATCCAAAGTTAAGCGCTCGGAAAGGCCATTCTCAGATCACGAGCTCCATAGTCGAGTTTCAATGAGAGACAAGATACTTCGAAAGCCCCGAAAGACCAAAATGGCTCGCTTGCAGAAAGGAAAATATCTTAATCTAGGGAAATCTCTAGCTTTTCTTGTTCAAAACAACGCGGATAAGCAGATACCGTGGCAATGGGTTGGTCCATCCGGGAGAACAGAAGCAGCTATTTGGCGATGTAGTACTTGCAGGAATAAATGTTCGGACATGTACCACACAAAAATGTCTAAAGATTCTAGTAAAACTATTTGCGACTAGTTGTTCTTTGTGGTTCTATCTTAAAAAAGTGTTGAATGTCAAAGGGTACTAGAAAGGTTCCGGTTCGGTGTATCCATTCCTGTTTCAAGTACATTACTGAATAGAATATCACAAATCAAACTTGTTATGGACTGCTATAGACCGACCATTTGGGAATCGCGTATTTCCTTCTGCTTTGGGCCTCCTCCTCAAGCTGTTAAATTGAGTAGTCTATATAACGAACCCTTGAGCCACTCTTGGAAGAGCAAGCTATGCAGGGACGACTTTCTGTGTTATTAGACTAGAAGATTAGTTGAATACAACAATCGATTCACCTATGCCGCATAACAACATTGTGTTTATGTAATAAGGGCAACATTTTCTCTTGGTTGTAACATTCTGAGACTAGTTCTAAGATACAAGTGACATTATGTTTGCTTCGGGACAGAATTTCCTGACCCAGCCAGTTAGCACAACTCTTGAAGAAGGGTCACCAGCTTCAGTCAGAAAGCCGGAAGAAGTTTATCAAGGACCAGCCCAATCAACTGGACACCAAGCTAGACCAGAAGCTTGATGCGTTCTTCGGGAAATGAGAGAAACAATTAATGCTACGAGGCTAACAAATAGGAATGGCAATCTCACAGATTTAAGCAAAATTTAATATTGTAGTTACTGCTTTCCTAATCCTCAGTGATGACAGAGGCAATACTCTTGAAAACTTGACATTTTGAGTCCTGTTTCATGCATAACAATAGAGGCATAACGTAGTTCACATGCGAGCGGACCACCTTTCACAATTCTACCAAACTCCTTATTTAACTATTAATTCCTTCTGCCACATAACATGTATTCAAATTATAAAGAAGCCAATCTCCTCCTTGAAATCCAGGCTATCAAACAAGACCCAACAATTGGCATCCGGAAAGCAGCCCAGATCTACTCTGTCATTCATACAATCTTACGCGCCAGAATGAACAGACGACACGCTCGCGCTGATACTCCTGCCAATTCAATGAGATTAAGTCTGTTAGAAGAGGAGACTCTAGTCAAGTTCTCCTTAACCTTGATGCCTGAGGATTTTCTCCCCACCTCTCTGGTGTTGAAGATATGGCCAATCTCCTGGTTGCAGAGCGTGAGGGCTGACTCGTCGGGAAGCAGTGGGCTACACACTTCGTCAAGCGACAACCAGAGCTCAAGACACGCTTTAATCGCATACATAACTACCAGAGGGCTCAATGCTAAGATCCAGACGCGATATACGAGTGGTTTCAGCTTGTGGAGAATATGAGAGCCAAGTATGGTGTTGCTGATGTGGATTTCTACAGCTTGGGTCTCTTCGACACCACAGACCCTTCCACAAGCCGCTTCACAGTCTGCCTACACCAAAGATCGAATTTCCCGACACCAGAGCAGCTCTCCAACATCAATTTATAAAGCTGTTGATAAGATTGTTAAAGGAACTCAGTCTTTTATGCACCAGGTGGCCCTCCTGCGTGCTGAGACCAAGTCACTTCGCGAGGCTAATGAGAGACTTAGCAAGCGCCGGAGGACCAAAAAACAGGCATACAGCTAGGAGGAGTCCTTTCGGTAGGAGAAGGTCAAGACTTTATAGCTCAGAAGGAGGTGTATAAGCAGGTAGCTCATGAAACAAGGCAATCTGGTGGTCGGTCGAGGCGAGCTGCGGCGACTGTTCGGCGATGTCGTACTTGCGGGAAAACTGGGCATAATTTGCAGTCTTGTACAAAAGATGTAGAAATGTCTGGAGATTCAGATAAGGGTAATAGCGAGTAGATTTTTATTGTGGTGGTGTTTTAATTGTCTGTTATATTAAGATAGGTAGTGAAAGGTGGTCCGCTCGCATGTGAACTACGTTATACATAACAGGAACATTCATGGAGTATAAACTCAAACCAGTCACAGGCTTGATTGGTAAAAAAGTAACGCTAAAATAAAACTTCACTGTTATGTGTGGGGTCCAGATAAGCATAAGGTTCACTTTTACAACTTCAATTAACTATTTGCTTTAAACGGCCACGCAACAATTCCCATAAAGCAGTAAAATTCAAAGTAATACTTGCTCTCCAGACCATCTAATGAGACCCAAGACTTCGTATTCAAAAGGCCGCTGACATCCTCTCTCTGTCAGTCGAGCAGAATGGAGGAAGCACTCAAGCCGATTTCCACAACCAATTTGAAGAAATTGACTTGAGTAAAAAGACAGGGCTTTGGTAGAGCTTATTATAAACCTATCAGCTTAAGTATTTGTTCCCAGGCTGTTGAAGGTATGATCATTCGACTCACAGGAAGCCCTGAAAAGCGATATACAAAGCGCAATATACCGCGTCCTTATGCTACCAAGTTTATTAAAAATGGATGGGCTAATGCCACTATCACTCTTAATAGGGGTTAAATTTTTATGCTATATATTTGGGCAAGAAAAGGGCAAATATTGAAGGTTGGCAATTGATGCCCACAAAAAGCATGATTTTGGGTCTCCTTGCACCACAACCGCTAGTTCCATCTCAATCTGTCTACAATAAAGAGCAAATATCAATAATCAAAAAACTCTCCAACACCAATTTATAATGCGATTGATCACACTGCTAAAAACACTCAGTCCTTTATGCATGAGATGGCTATGGTGTTTTTTTAACAGAACATCACTTGCAAGGCAACTGAAAAGCTTTGCAAACGTCAAAGGAAAGTAAATACACAGATATGGCAAAAAAGAGCTTTCACTGTATACAATTCTTAGAGTTTACTGGATCTTAAGGACACCGATGTCCAGGTAGCTCAGGAAAGGCGATAATGTGGAGGTTTATCAAGAGAGACCACTGGACTATTTGCCGCTGTGGTACTTGCGAAAAGCCAGGACATGACTCTCAGATATGTACAAAAGATATAGGAATGACTGGAGAATCTGATGAGACTAATATCGAGTAGTGCTTTATATTTTTCGTTTTAGATAAATGCTAAATATTGAAAAGTTGTGAAAGCGAGCTGCATGCTTGTCCCGTCTACACCCATAACAGCGACGTGAACACATATACTAAAACATAAATTTTATAAAATAATGAACCGTTGCTAGAGACAACAGATTGTATTTCCAAGGACAATGAAAGCAAAAAGAGGCAAACCAATTTCCGCACAATTGATACCAAACCATGATGCAAATGCTTTGGAGAAATTGCATACATTTAGATTTAACAAGAACTAGCGGGAGAAAAGTAAAAATAGATTCTTTTGTAGTAGCCCCTGAGACACATATTTCTTGACTCTTTCCTGAATCGAAAAGTTTGGTTTAATCTATCTAGAGATTTAGAATACTAACAAGTTCAATCTCTACCGCATATAACCCACTTTGCACAGCAACCAAAACTTTCTACTTAACCATGTCTCTAGTGCTTTAGGACCAGGCGAGTTGTTGTGATGACTGATGAACCAAAATTTTTACTGTTATCGGAATAATGCAGAACGTAATATCTACATTTTTGTTCATCACTTCTTTCAGAAAACGATATTCTCTATTGTTTTGTAGGTCATTTTTTATTTAGTTACTTAATTATGTGATCATTTGGCAAAAGATCCTTGTGACAAGTTCCGTAGATATACGGAATGGAATTATTGACCTCAACAATTCATGAGACAAGAAACTAGCAGCAAGATCGGACCCAACTCGGTTGAATATGCCACGAATTATAAGGAATACAAGTTATGAAATTGAAAAAGCAAATAGAAGCCACAAAAGTTTTCCCCTAGGATCTAGACTTATCGCTTCGGGGACAGTGGGAAAAAACCAAACGCACTCAAAAATTCAGCAAGGGATTTAAGCGCCAAGGGTCTGGCAAACGACTGCAATAATCTAGTTGTTGTTCAAACAAGCAAACTGGAAAACCTTTCTCACGCAATGCTCTGATATTTCCAGAGCTCATGGGGTCCAGTTTTACCCAGTTCCCAGTTTTGAAAAGAGAGCAGATGCCTCTTACATAGTTGATGATTTGTAACCGTAGGTCTATTTGCCTTTCTAATCGGCTGAGAACACCACTGGCTTCAACAATTTTGGGACATTTGGAAGGTGAAATACAACATTGTAGATAGTTAATAATAAGCTGCCCTTTTTCCTGCTTATGCTTGATATGATGTTTGTAGTGACCCAGGTGTTCACTCAGATGTATGTCGCTACTAATGAGGTTACTCATCGCATAAGAGAAAATCAATTGAGACCAACATTGAGGTGGTCAATCAAAACAAAGAGCTTGCTTTGAGAGCTCGACCCAGCAAACCAAAACCAATAAACTCCTTTCAAGTACAACTTTTGAGCGGGAGCCAGCACGGCAGTTGTCACATGTAAAAGATTCCTCAGGAAAACTGGAAGGGTACGAATGCAGGTGCGAAATCCCAAGCACGATAACTTAACGCAGTTCGGAATTGCCCAAAGTGGTAAAAACACCGAAACAGGAACGGAATGTGAGAAACATAAACAAGGTGAGCTCTTGAAACTCAGCTCTCCAGCAGTACCACCTCCCACTCAAAGAGCACAAAAGACTAGGGTATAGGCCGGATTCAGAACTCAAGTCTCTAATTTTCCGGTGCCGGGAACACGCCTGAAATACTTTGGTTGAAAGAGCCCCAGAGTAGGGAGGTAGTGAGTTTGCAACATGTGGGCCCGTTGGTCGATCCAGTGACGAAAACGGTGTAGTTAGATAAGCCGACTTATGGGCGTAAAAAGGACTTTTCTTGAATTAAATTTCTCTCATCGGGTAGGCTACAAGACTCCAACTATCGTTCTTTATCTCCCAAGGAAAACCATTACAATACCAATTCTTTGTCCTTTCAGAAAAATGACGAAACATGACCAACTTTTGAATGAGCCTTATTTCCTCTGATTATTTTCTGTACTATGTTTAAGTCTTAGGATCAAGTTTCCAATTTGCCTAGCAGTTTGACGAATCAGTGTTAGGCGCAAGCGCAATGTCTATCGCCCTCTGAGATTCCAGAGTGAACAAGACTTTCCTGTCCTTGTCAAATCCTATAGTCTTAGCGGTCTAACGGGAACTTTGGCCCGTCTGCACTCTTCAGATGATACGTGCGGAAAATGCCGGCTAGCCGAATGTAATGCAGTCTATCTTCTGAAGGACAGAAGCGTATACCAAATAATGCACCTTGGCTGCCCGTATTAGTATCACCATCTTGTACGCTTTCCCTTTTTCTTTCTTCCAATCTAACATTTACAATTACTCCAGTGAATGATAATTTCAGATCTCTTTAAGTTTAGGGAGGGTGGAGTCTGCGATATTGTATTTGAGCTGATACTAGATTGATCATCCTTGTTGTTTTCAATGGTTATAATCTTTTAACTTGCATTGAGATTTTGTAAAAATTTCTGTATTTGGTTTGATTTTTATTTTGTGGTGTCTACACAAAGCGCAAACTCTAGGGAGACAGTGGATTTTACCATAAATTATTTAAAGCTTATCATAAATTCAACAACTTTACGAAAAACTGTGGATGCATTTTCCACTCTTCCTTATTTTGGCATATCATAAGCCAGCTCTATACTCTCAATAGCCCAATTCTCTTCATCTTAAAAAGGTGACATACTTTTAGAACACTTCAAATAAGATCCATATACACTGCTTCGCGATCGACTTTGATACAAGATGATACATTGGAAAAAAGTGTGGCATGAAGGAAGAAAACTCTTTTTGCTAAAGCAAAACAAGAATAACCGTAAACCTGAATGAGACCCGAACACTAGGTCACTTTTGTTAAACAGTTCTAGATGATTCACTCAAGAATATATATTTCTCATATTCCTGTTTTACACCTGTTACATTTCTGAAGCAGGTTCATGAAATGTGGAGGCAGCTTTCCTCGTCATTTGAAGGTGGCCACCAGATTCACGATAGCAATCAAACAATGGAAGAAAGTGGTAACAATTCAATTGAAAGGAACAACAGAGGAAGCAGATCTATTTTTTCCAACTCTCAAGGGAGACCAGTAGACTATGAGCATTTGGCTTCAGATAAATACCACTTACACCATCCGATATCTTCTAGTGCGAGTGGCAATGAAGCAAGCTATACAATTCCTGATGAAACATTCTCTACCAATGTGCACACATCCAGATCGGGGCTTCAAGGCCATTTATCTCAAAGGAATGTCTCGATAGAATCCAATATTCATACCAATTCGCCATTGGCTTTAAATTCCCATTCGCGTAGCAAACCAATACTGTGGACACCAGAGAAAGACAAGCTCTTAGCTGATTCACTCATTTTGGAAATCTCGCGTGGTAACCGCAGAGCAAATAACATCTTTGAGAAAAAAGTTTGGATTAATGCCACAAAAGCTGCCAATAGCTGCTTTGGAAAACCCGCAACAGAAAAGCAAGTCAAGAATCGATTTTCAGAATTGAAAAAACAGTACTTTTCTTGGTTGAGGCTTGTACAGCAGTGCAATAACTCCAACTGCACAAAGAACCATTGCAAAGAAACAAATGAAGGTGAATGTCATGGCAAATGCGGAATATTATGGGACGAGGAAACCTGTTGCTTTAAAGGTTCTGAAGAAGCATGGAAAGCCTACCTCGTGGTAAGTTATTCCCGAAACCCTCAAATTGGACAAAGCTTGGCTTCAAGGAAATGTTAACAATTTTGATCTTTGCACTTCCTATCCTTGGAAGGAAGAGCGTTGGACAATACTGCAAATAGAATAACCCTGATGCATCTAGATTTAAAACTGGATCCCATCCACTCATTCCACGTCTAGCCCCTATTTTCGATGCTTATATCTCATCAAAGAAAAGGTCAGATAGGGAAGAGTCGCATAGTTTTTCTGACTTGAAGTCATCGCACAAACACCGTACGAATAGCTCAGATAAACTTGAGCATGCTAGAAGAAAAGAGGATTGCAACCAATGCCGCGCAGGATATACGTCTAATGTTGCTTTAATGGACCCGGGAGGAAAGAAAGACGAACTTCAACCAAATGCTGGCAGCACTGTTAGTTATAGGGAGAACGATTGCAGTGTAAGCCAAATGGAATTGCACACTCAAACTTCCAATCCATGCATAGTGTGGAGCGGCGAGACTTCCCTGAATGTCCGTTCTTGTTCAAGCGTTTCATCTATTCCGTCCGAGGCCTCTTTACCATTCCACAGGGGCTCTTCCCTTATTTATGATGAGCAAATTCTTTTGGTTCGCTTTATCAGAAGGCTTGAAGATCTTTATCATAAAAACCACCTCACCTGGGAAATGTTATTCAACCTTTGTCTTCTCCAGGATGATGTTAAATGCTCACTGGCACAAATAGTGATGGGATTTGAAGATGACTTGCTATTAGAGAGATTCTTGAGACTCTGGTATGTGAAGCACTATTCTGGCCAAAGAGATGCGGAAGGAGCTGGGTGAGATGTTGAATTCTAGGTTTTGGATGTTATTGTTATAAATTTTATGACCAAAAATTATGCACGATGAAAATGAAAAACCATACCTTTCTGCTATTTAGAATGCTATTCCTATGCACCCAGACTCTATTTTAGGATTATCATTGTTGACTGTGTATTAAACTACCATAAATTCTTTGGTGTACGAAACCGAATATACTGTTCTAGATAAGTCACCATTGAAAACAAATATGCGATACTTTACTTATAAGACAAGACTTTCTAATCAACTAATGGAAATTCATATGATCAAAATAAAAGATGGTGGAATTTTAAAAACAAAAACGCTTGATCGTTTTGGGGGAGTCTGTAACTCGATAAGCATATTCGTTTTAAAATAGGGTGTACTGAAAATGAAAAGTTATGTAAGAGGTGAGGGGAGATTAGAGATAAAATCATCTTTTTGTAAGACAGATTTTAAAAGTTGCATGCTTGCTTAGCAAACTAAAAGAATATGTTGACATGGATCAAAAAGTGCTTTCGACAACATCTTGCTCACTGTTCAATGCGTCAATTCATATTCCATGCCATAATGTGGAGCATTCAAGATGATACCCATGATTATACCACCAATTAGTCCTGCGCAAGGTAAGGTGAGAATCCATCCCAAGTAACACCAAGCTACCATTCGCCAGTTAACTGCTTTAACATCTTTGTTGCAGAGACCAACAAACACTACTGCTCCAACGATAGACATGGTTGTAGAAACTGGTAAGCTTAGTCTAGTAGCCAAGATGGTAGTAATTGCCGCACCCAGCTCCATAGAAAAACCTCTCGAAGGTGATTGCAAGGTAAGTCGATTACCCAGATTCCTCATGATATTGTAGCCGTAGGTACATAACCCAATAACGAGAGCTCCAGCTGTGTAACATAGAACCCACACCGGAACATCGGACTTTTTTGCAATTGTGTTTGAGGTCCAAATCAAGTATATTGTAGAAAGAGGGCTACAAGCATTAGAAATATCATTCGAGCCATGGGCAAAAGAAGCGGTACAGGCTGTGACTGCCTGTAACAAAGTGTACAAATGCTCAGTCTTGTTGTCATATTTTGCCGCTCTGCGATGCATATCTTGAATATCTCCAGCTAAAACCGATTTCTTGTTTTGTTCGCTAATGACATCCACTGTAAATCCATGTGAAACTGCCTTCCAGCACATCAAAGGCCAGAGACGTGGCGTAACCAGTGCTTTTCTAAAATCAAATTTCTCAACCTGTTCCAAGTTTGACGTGCGAGTAAGAGACAAATTCACTGACGAAGCATTTTCTAGTTTTGCCTTTTCAATATCTTCGGAAGCATTATCTTGCACAAAATGTTCATGAATCTCATGAGGATTCTGTTCTACTACGCCAGCAGCGCCGGCCTTCAGAGCCACCTCTTGCTCAGCAGCAGTTCTATGTCCTTCATAATAGTCGATAACAACTTGCTTTTTGGCTCCTTCTGGCATTGGAGGGACTGGACCGCGAAACCAGAGCAAGGGACCTTGAATGATATCAAACTTCTTCAGAGTCCAATCTTCTAATACCAAGCGCCTGTATAGGTACGGATACCAGAAGACAAAATAGAGGATCACTGATACTGCACCAACTCCAAGAATGCTTCCTATAACTGCTCCGTCGGACAACTTATCGAGTTTCAGGTTTGGAGCGCCTTTCCACACAATAACCATAGTTAAGACTCCAAAAGTTACAAAGAAGTAGAATGGAATAGTGAAAAAAGCATTTCTGAGGGGAGTTGCTCGCTCGAGAACCGCAAACTTTGTAATCAAAAATAAAACCGAAGCAAATCCTCCAGCTACAGCTGGTGCAATGAACCAGGACGCAACAATTTTGGCGAAACCATTCCATCCCCAACGAACTCCTTTTGCAGCACCGTGAGCAGCAATTCCAGTTCCAATTATCGCGCCAACCATTGAATGAGTAGTAGAAACAGGAGCACCAATTTTGGTAGCGACTGTTAGCCAAAGTGAAGAGCCAATGAGCGCACAAGCCATTGCAAGCATCAAAACAGTCGGATCATCATCAAACAAATCGACGTCGATGATTTTGTTTCTGATTGTGTCTGAGACTCTGGAGCCAGCGAGGACCGCCCCTAGAAACTCACATATGCCAGCGAGAATCATTGCCTGCCAGTACTTTAAGGCCCTTGATGATACCGAAGTTGCAAATGAGTTTGCAACGTCATTGGCACCAATATTCCAAGCATCCAGAAATGCAAATAGCATAGCTATTGCGAATATGTAGTCCAAGTCATGAATAGCGTATACCATCTTGATATAGAGCTACTATTTCTTACTGAGTGCAACAAAGAAATTGAAACCCAAGAACTAACAGTACCAGATGGATAAGAGATGGTTTTCAAAAACACAAGACCTCGATTGGGCGCACCTCTCCACATCCTTTTATATTCTTCTCGGCCTTTGATGATGAAGGAAATATTTACACTCTAAATCAAAGCTTGAAGCGGATCTTGAGATACTCATGCTTATCGTGTGCTATATTTTTCAGCACATGCTCAGGGAGTATATTGCGATTCGTTTAGAGAAAGTGTATATGAAAAAAAGAGATGTATAGATACTTTGTCGACTTTTTTAATATTCTGTTTCACAGGTTTGGATATCTGCTGGTGAGCCTCTTTCACGACTTGATTCTAGAAGAATGACCTCACGGGATTTTTTTCACTTTGCAGGTATTTCCTTTTCCTGTATATTGATTGTTGGATATGGGACAAAAGATAGAGACACAACAAATTTCCGAGAAGCTCGGAGGTTCACTACATTGTTCAGTACGGTGCCGATGTATTCAAATCTGTCTTACACATGCCAGGCAAAAGCTTGAAGATTGGTTGACCCTTTATTCTAATTATCCCATTAAGGAAAGATGTCTCGAGGGTTAATTGCCGTTTTTGAGCCAAGCAAGAGATATATGCACACATAAAAAAATTCAAAAGAAAAGAAAAGGCTAAAATAGGTTTTCCTAGCTCCAAGATCAGAAGCGACTGTCACTCTCATCTGTTTATTTTCTCCTGTACGAAGAGCACTTGTTTACCATTTTTTCTACTACAAAATTCTCTGTGAATGATTGCATATTGTTCCTCTCTACTATAGATTATCTATGCCTCTAAACTTTGCATCTTATTTTTGAAATTCCCATCATCAATTTATTTAGCGAATATCTGAGCTTGGCGTTCGAAACAGCTTTAGTGTTAGCTTTCCTTGCCAGTACCATCCGTTACATCATCAATTAACTGATAGCTTTCAGGCTAACGAACTACCTCAAAGTCTTCCGCTCATGCTTCAAACTCTATTCTGGATTTGAAAGCTTGGCTTTTAGAAATTTAGGATTGTGTTAGAAATTCAGTTTCAACTACAAGCTTTCGCCAAGAACCAAAACTTTCTGCCTGCAATAAAAGGTCTAATCATTGCAGCTCAGATGAAGTGTTGGCCAATGGTTCAAAATGTTCTGTTTCCCATTGATACCGTCTTGGGGAGATTCTTTCTGGGAATACCAGCAGGGAACTGACCCTGAACATTATCGCGAATCAGAAGACCACCTCTCGCGGCGCCTGGAAGAAATTAATCAGAAAGTACTGAAATGAAAAAGACTTAAGGCAGCGGTGAACAAGGACCACATTGCAACAATATTCCACAGAGACAGATCTCCTTTTGCAGAAATACCTCAAACTCGGTTTGGCTAGTTGAGTGATTCGAGCTTGATTGGTCACCAAAGAGATGTCCTTAGAAGAAGGACATGGCATTCGAATGTGACCACCTAACGCCTTGCTTAGACCATAAGATCGTAGAGTGTCCCTTGGGGACAAGGAGAGAGTAACTAGCAGAGTTCCAGAGCTTCATTACACAAAAGAAATGCCAACGAAGGAGAATATACCAAAGCCTGTAGATTCTACAGGCCGAGGTAGACGATGAGCAGTCAAGCAGACCGAACATTCCCGTGAGAGAACCCAAACTTTTCGACTCTCTTTCCACCTTTTTGCTGTGAGACTCGCTTGGAATTTATTGAAGAATCCATCAAAGGCTTGGAAATTCGAGTGTGCCTCTCTTGGTGCAAGAGTGCTGCTGGTGTTTATGGAATTGGATTCTGTAGACATAGAAAAATAAACGAAAAGAGGGTATAGAACATAGTATCTGAAATTCTGCTCATAAAATCGTTCTTAGAAAACAATAGTTTAGGTTCTTTTTCATATGGCTATTTGTTTGTGATCTTTTGACAAACATTCCTTATAAGGAATGAAATCGTTCTTGGGACACAAGAGGGCTTGATACAAGAACCTGGCAGCAAAGTTGAGCACACCCCAATTGAATGTGACATGAATTGCAAGGAATACAGGTTACGGGGTTGAAAGAGCGAAAGTGAAGCCACGAAAGCTTTTCCCCAAATATATAGACATGCCGTATCTGGGACAGTGGAAAAAACTGAACAAGCATAAAAACTCCGGAAGAGATATAAGCCTGGAGAACGGGTTGGTGAAATACTGCGCTCTGGGACTGGACTTCTTTGCGGCAGGCATTTACACTCGAATCTTAGAGCTAAGGATTTGTGGATCATTGAAAGGGATTATAGAGATCTACAAGGACTATGATCGTATCTGAACACGCATCAAGACCACAGGCCGACTTCAAGAGCATGGCACTGATATGTCTCCGGATCGTAACCCTATTGAAAATCTTTGACAGCGCAAGAAAAAAAAAATGCTTTGGAGGACACATAACAACCACTATTAGCATTTCAGACCCAGAGCAGAGTTAAAAAACCTTTGGTCAAACTTCAGCTTCTGCTTGCCAAAGCTTGATTGAAACCATTTCTATCTCGGTTTTTAAGCACATTCTAGAATCGACAATCCTCTGTTCTCTTTCCGACTAGTATTCAGACGTCAACAGAGTTCCAAGACACTGTGCCTGGTCTCAATGATTTCAAAAAGAACACCCGGCACATGCTCAACATCTGACGAATGAGTCTCTAGCGGGAGCGAATGATTATTGTAGAGTTAGTATCGTACATCCAAACAAGGCTCCGGGCTTAAAGCGATTGCGAAAGACGAGAAAATAGATTCTGGGGCCATTTCAGAGGAAGGAAATAGAACAACCGCCTAGTCAACAGAGAAATGTCGTTAGATCGAGGGACACAACACTCCAAACATGCTGCCGCCTAGGCTAAGAAATTATGGAGCAAATGTTTTGTTCAAATACTTGAACTTGACACTGGGACTATTTATGACATATTGTGAGGGATTTCCCCCGCCAAGCTCTTGCCAGGATTTATGGTGAATGGAGTCTTGAGGAACCAGATCTCGGATGGCCAGAGGGCGAGAAGTGAGCCACATGTTCTATGATCTGCTGACCATGTGAAGGTAGATTTCTCCAACCTGGAGTAAATCACACTTGCACCTCAGGTCTGTGCTGTCAATACTTGGCGTGGCTGTAAGAAGATGGACTCAAACATTGTTTCGATTATGCTGGATGGGCGTTCTTCGTAACTTTACTTGTGTGAAGAATCATGTCTTTCGTACTCTATCAGATATTTGTCCCTAAATTCTACTGTTTGATGTTGGAGAACAGACCGTTCCCAGATATACGCGCGCTGTCCACTGCGAGACCCTTTGCCGCACAGCTTTTTGGGCCAATGCTGAGTCGCACCAGGGAACGTGATACTCGGAAACTGGCGGTCTTGAACAATTTGACAAAATTAGGCGCTTCCGTATCTTATATAGATCTACGATTCTTGCAATACATACTGAGAATATTTTGTACGCATGGAGACATGCCAAAAAGAAAAAAAAAGAGGCGGTTCATGGACTCCTTTGAAGGTGCGAATGAAAACACACCTCCATGCCATGTGCTTCAGCACATCGACACTTATTACTTTCCAGTTGCATCTTTTAAATATGTGGTAGAAGCTATATTTTTGACCTGACGGACGCAACAGGCCTGTTTTGGTTTAATTGAAGGATTAAGTCACAGCTGCCAAACTCTTTTGGAGAAGCTAATTAACACAAACTTTGCACATGGTTTCCTTATTTGGTTAACTATCGGCAGACCAGGTGTTTTATTAGATCCATATAAGAAGATATTGTTTCCTTTTCTCCAAAAGGTCTCGATGCAAACCTCCTCCACTCCTTTTTTAATACTTGTTCTAGTCTGCTTTTTACCAGGGAAAACAAAATCCCCTAACCGTTATATGAAGCAAAAGCAAAGATGATCGCGCTTCACCAGTTTGATTACATATTCGCCATCGCCATGATGTTTGCGTTCCTGGATGCTTGGAATATTGGCGCAAACGATGTTGCAAACTCATTCGCTACTTCGGTATCATCAAGAGCCTTAAAGTACTGGCAGGCAATGATCCTTGCCGGTATTTGCGAGTTCCTGGGGGCTGTTCTGGCGGGATCAAGAGTTTCGGACACAATCAGAAATAACATTATCGACATCGATCTTTATGAAGATCGTCCTACCGTTCTCATGCTCGCCATGGCCTGTGCTCTCATCGGATCTTCAACTTGGCTGACTGTGGCTACGAAAATAGGAGCACCGGTTTCCACTACTCACTCCATTGTCGGAGGGATCATTGGCGCAGGGATTGCTGCTAATGGAGCGAAGCAAGGAATCCATTGGGGATGGGACGGATGTGCAAAGATTGCTGCTACCTGGTTCATCGCACCTGTTGTTTCGGGTGGCTTTTCAGCTGTCTTGTTTTTGATAACAAAATACGGCGTCTTGGAGAGAAAGCACTCTCTAAGGAATGCGTTTTACACAATTCCTTTTTATTTTTTCTTGACGTTTAGCATTTTGACTATGGTCATAGTTTGGAAAGGAGCTCCCAATTTAAACCTTGATAAGCTATCAACCGGCGAAGTTCTAGGAAGCATTTTCGGCGTTGCATCTCTAGCAGTGATGTTCTACTTTTTGTTTTGGTACCCGTTTTTGTACAGACGATTGGTTCTAGAAGATTGGACATTGGAAAAATATCACGTAATACAGGGACCATTGCTTTGGTGGAGAGGTCCAGTACCACCAATGCCAGAAGGTATCAAGAAGCAGATTGTTATAGATTACTACGAAGGTCATAGAACCGCCCTTGAACAACGAGCAGCGCTAGATGCCGGAGCAGCTGGAGTCAGGGTGGATGATATGATTATCCGCGAAAGCCCGACAAGAATGCACAACTATTCGGGGTCTACCGATTTGGAATATGACAAGCCAGATTATTACGATGTTAGATCTACACAGTGCGGCTATCACAACATGGAGCCTACCGAACAATTTAGTTACAAGAAAGCTTTAATTACTCCTAGGCTCTGGCCTTTAATGATTTGGAAAATACTCACACATGGCCTCACTGTTGACGTTATAAACGAGCAAGGCAGAGATTCACCTCTTGTTGGCAACATCAAAGATATGCATAGCAGGGCAGTGAAGTATGACAACAAGACTGAGCATTTGTACACTTTGTTACAGGCAGTCACAGCCTGTACCGCTTCTTTTGCCCATGGCTCGAACGATATTTCTAATGCTTGTAGCCCTCTTTCTACAGTATACTTGATTTGGACCTCAAACACAACTGCAAAACAGTCCGACGTCCCACTTTGGGTTCTTTGTTACACAGCTACTGCTCTCGTTATTGGGTTATGTACCTATGGCTACAATATCATGAGGAATCTGGGTAATCGACTTACCTTGCAATCACCTTCGAGAGGCTTTTCTATGGAGCTTGGTGCGGCAATTACTACCATCTTGGCTACTAGACTAAGCTTACCTGTTTCAACATCCATGTCTATTGTTGGATCAGTGGTGTTTGTTGGTCTGTGTAACCGAGACTTTAGGGCAGTCAATTGGAGAATGGTAGCTTGGTGTTACCTGGGATGGATTTTTACTTTACCGAGCACAGGATTAATATCGGGAATCCTTATGGGGATTATTATAAATGCTCCCCGAGCTGACGGAGTCTACCAATTGTCTGGTTAACAAATTCTGTTTATTCTGCTTTTCTGGATAGCTTATGTTACTTTATTAATAATGTACTTTATGACAGTTTTCTCTATTCTCTTGATGTTTTTGCTTAAGAGTTAGTAAGATGAATATTCCTGGGGTTGCTTTTGATGGTTTATTATCTTAGGGTTGAAAACCACACTTTTTTGTTTTGCATATGAATGTAGGTCTTAGTGGTATGCTTGGGCCAGAACACCCAAGTGCTAACAGAGCCTAACCTTAAGTTTGTGGTGATGGCAGTTTGCTTATCCATTTACTGAGCACTGTCAATTGGTTTTTATAAACTTTATTATTTATACTTTTAACATAAAAATTGGCCGGTGGGAACAGCTGAGAACATCCGGCAAAGGTAAGAGAACTCCAAATCATCTTGTGGGACCTTGTAACTTTTGTACTTCACAAGCCACTTTTAAATTAGCGAAAGAATTTCTTCCATCTCCAATGACAAATGTCATTAATTGCTTCCTTCGAGTTTCGAATATTCATAGCAACAAGCCTTGAGGTACTCATCTCCATAACATGATCAATTTCTTCCAGTGTCTTTCCCTTAGTCTCAGGCATAAAGAGGATCTGATAAACCTCACCCACGATTGCAATCCCCCCATAGAATCCAATACTGAGCCCAATGTACGTCATTGAGTTTTGCATCCTCGTAAAGTTGTAGGTGACGATGAAAGACCAGAGGAATAGTGTGCCGCTACAGGTTGTCATACCATAACTTCTAAGATAGGTAGGAAACACCTCAGATGGAATAACCCACGTCAGGCACGCATATGATCCAAAAAAACCCATGTAGAGAATTAAACCGGTGATGTAAGTGCCCTCAGCTGCTGAAATGTGAGTCTCCAAATCAATTTCATGGCTCACTCCTACTAGAATAAGACCAACTAAAAAACCCGGGAGCATTACGATTGCCCAAAACCGCCTTCCAGTTCTATCCATAAACAGTATAGCCGGAATAGTACCCAGGAGTAAAGATCCACCACCAACAAGGGACATGAAAACGCTGTCTTTATCGCTGAATCCAATCTGCTTCATCAATGTAGACATATAGTACATAATGGCGTTGACACCTGTAAATTGGCCCAGAAAGATCATAATGTTGGCGTACACAATAGCCCGACGACACCTGGCTACTTTGAAGAAATCAAGCCATGCCCATTTTTGGAGCTGTTTGTACTCTGCGGTATTCTCGAGCTCTGCAGCCGCTTTCATCTCCAAAAATTCAAGCTGTTTTTGCAAAGTGTTCAAACCCCTGATATTTTTCCAGATTCCGTAGCTCTCCACATAGCGACCTTTGTGGATCAGCCATCGAGGGCTCTCTGGCAGCACGAGCCGCGCAACAAACAGAATTGTCGAGAATACGACTGTTGACCCAAGCATAAACCGCCAATTCCCCTTCACACCTACAAAGATAGCGGCAATGACATAGCCAAAGACCTCTCCAAGAGCAATGTTGAACTGGTATAGAGAGATGATCCTGCCTCGGACTTTGGAAGAAACGCTCTCAGCAACATAAACCGGAACAGTACCGCCTTCAAGACCTAGACCACACCCTAATATTAATCTACTGACGACCATCATGCCGTAGTTGATAGACCCAGCTTCAAGAGCTCCTCCAAGAATGTTTAAGAAACAGGAGATCAGGATAGCCCATTTACGCCCCAGGTATTCATTCAAAGGAGACAAGAGGACACATCCGAAAACTGCACCCAAAGGCATTGCCGAATTCACAAAAGATGATTGATTATCGTTCAACCCCAGTTCTTTTGGCATGAATAGGTTAGCACCACTGATTGCAGATTGATCGATTCCTGAAAGCATTCCTCCAATACAGGAAAAAAGCGCTAGCACAAACGCCGCTTGCTTTTCTGTCTTGAATTGGACCTCAGGGAACCTGAAAATAGAAGATTTTCTAGCTTCTTTTTCTTCTTGCAATTGACGTTCATAGTCTTCAAAAATTGAGTTGAGATCCAAATTCTGCCGTTCTGCTTCTTCTTTTAACCGCGCTTTGATATCTTCTTCGCCACTATCATTCTCAATTTGGTTCAAAGATGAAAAGGACTGTTTTGCATCTTCAAGGTTTGCGGGCTTGGAAGCATCCTGTGTTTGCTCGTCTCTACCTGGCATTTGAAGAGGTGAAAAGAGCTTTAGGGAAATACTAAAGCTTTCAAAAGTTGTATAAAACCGGCCCTACTTATAGTATAGCCCAATGATAATTTTCTCGCTTTAGAGGATGGGCCCTGCCCATTAATTATTTGGAACATTGCTTAGTGACTAGCGGACTTGTTTGGAAAGGTTAGGGAAACTCCACATTTTCGGATAATTTTTGGAGGTGGGGATGCACCAATATGATAATATACATCTGGATGGACCGCTCTGGAAACATAAACAGGGAGTTTTGCCGGCTTATTTTTTTCCTGGCTTGGGTTAGAAGTACAGTGTAAAATCAGTTCCAAATTAAACAGGTAATCCTTAGTCAAGTTCTTTGTACTTTTAAGGCTAGAAAATGGCAGCTGTTAGCCGTGCTTGTAAGCTACAGGTGTTATTCCGGCACACTTTCACGTAATTAATCCTAATTCCAAAAGGGGTATGTTAGTGATCTTCCGTGACGTGATCTAACGCGTTGCGTTTTCCTGTTGAGTTTCATGGTAGGTAGCCCAATTAGAAGCTTTATAACGCATTACATGGGGAATTCTGAGTACACTATTAATAATGAGGTAAGTGAACACTGAAAAACGCTGTCTTTTTCAGTAACCTTCTGCCTTATAGTCATAATAATCTAACATGCCTTGGGCTTGACAAGCGTTGGTCAGGGCACGCATTTCAGCTAAACCTAACCAGCGTGGGGGAGAGATCACTAGACTAAATAAAAAGGAAACATGGAGAATGATTTAATTTAACAGGCAGTACTCAAGATGAAAGTCATACTACTGGGCGTGTGATTGGCAGATTTCCTTGTAGTATTCTTGCCGTACCCTAAGCGCCGTAATAAAAGTAAAACAAACGGTTCTATGATCGCCCAAATCTACACAAGAAGTGGCATTTAAAAGACTGACTCATTCTTTGGAAATTGTTCTGTTCTGTTTTGAGTTTCTAGAGATTCTCAGGCCTTGTCTGAATTCCAAAGTTTATGCTATTGTTTCGTTCAACCAATTTCTCCAAATGATAGTCTAAAAAATACCATTATTTCTTTATTCTTTGATGCTTAGCTAATGCTCCTATAATTTCAGCTTCCTAGTGACCCAAACCTCTAAAAACGATTCTTTACAAGACTACTAGTCGAAGACACGAGAACTTTTAACATCAACAGTACCGGGAAGGATGATTGAATAACAGTATCAAAGCAAAATAACTATTCCCTGGAGAGGCTCTACACCAATGCATGTTTCTTGAAAATCTCTAACCAAGACACAAGAGCATTTAGGTCTTATTAAAAATATCATCAAGGCATTGTAAGGTCCACTAGAAGGGCAATTGCCTTTTTTTAAAGAGAGAATGGCTGATAAAAGAAATTGACTCAAGCGAGACTGTATTGTTTAGGTCTGTGCTATGAGATACTCTTGCAAGAAAGTACGTAGACCAATAGACCTACCATTTTTTGGGTTGTCTCTTGTTTCTAGTCGTGTATTCACTCAGCGATTAGGATTTGGTGAACAGTGATCAAGAAAACGTCCAGAGCCATTGTCAAAGTTTAGAGTATACTTAATAAAAACTCCTCTTTTTAACTTCTTTCTATGGCAGTGATATCCAAAATAAACTCTCATGAATTAATTCTTGTTCCACTTTGTATCTCAAAATTCATATGCCAAGTACGCTACATTTATCATGTCTCTCGAAACTTAGTCGGATGTTAAGGTAAGACCTTGGCAATAGATATAAAAGCTGTCGCTTATTCAGAATCAAAAAACTAAAAACCTTGTTGATTTCAGAAACATATTGTAGCATGTCATATTTAGATTCTCGTCTCTAGATACGTGCCGACTTGACCAATTATCGTGTAAAGCCTCTTTCGAGTAAAAATTCAGAGATAAAAGATGGCAATCTTGGTTTAGGGGTTTAATTTTGACATTAAAGAGACTGTTGTCAAAAGTTTGGTTGATAGAAAATTTCAAGAATGCACGACGCGCTCCCTTACACGGTACTGTCCAACGACATGCATAGGGACATTTGAAAGTTTGCTATTTACTCTTGGAAATCAATCATTATTGATTGCTAGAAAATCCCTTGTAATTATTAGCTTTACAATATCATTTGACTGGCGCTCACTATTTCATTTTCACAGCATAGTTGAGCTTTTGACAAATACAGGTTATAGATTTGAAGTCAGAATAGCACTGACAATGAGAAAAGAAACAGTTCCAAAATATTGACAACAGAGTTAAAAAGAGTCAACTTGAGGAGACATTGGTACTGTCAAACCTTGAAGATTGGGTGTTCTACGCAAAGATTTGGTGAACCAATTAATTGTTTGCCTGCAAAGCCTTCAAGAGAACAATAAGAGCCTTAGTAGACTTGAAACTCTTTGTTTCAAGAAAAAATCCGCCTCCCTAAGAATTACATGCAAATCGGAAAGTAGTGAGGGCCCCAGAAAATAACCAAATGCCGAAATAATGAGTGTTGGGGTTAAGAAAAGATGCATTAACAAGCCATGTAAATAGCACAAGGCTTTTTGAAAGGTACAGCAACAGAGGAATGCCTCTCTGGTAACAACTTTTAAATCCAGGGTTTTCTTTTTAGGACAAATGTGACACAATAGATCTTGAAAATCCCCGTTCGGGAAATAAAACAGATGTGCAGATGCGCATTGATCCCATGGGGGATTGGGTGGAGCTTTACCGCCTATCATAGACAATGACACTGCCAGTTCATCAATCCAGCACTTAAACCGCTCTAATTAAAGGTAGGATAAAGCAACTATCAGATGAATTTGTTTACCTTTTGGGCAAAGAACAAAGAAGGTCACAGTGGATATATTTTTCTAGACGCTACCTGATGCTGCAACACTCTCTTCAGTGGTAAAATGTAGAATGCCAATCGCAAAATTCCGAACAAAAAGCAAAAGGTATCTAACTATTCTCTAAAATCACTATCAGTTTTCTTTTTTGCACATCATAATTCTGAGACCCTGTTCATCGAATCACTATAAATAGAACCGAAGAAAGTCAAAAATATCTTTGAAAGGATACTTGTCTACAATAAACTCTTGAGGATGTGGGGGAACAAGGTTGAGCCTAAACCCCAAGGTTCCACATAAAAAAAATGTAGCATACTCTCTTTTAGGTAAAAATCCTGACTTCTCGAAACGATAGGGATGCTTTGGAAGTGTGACAGGCTTCAAGTATGGAAGAGAAAATAAAAAAAAGAATGGAATACTCAGCTCTTGTCCAAATGGGAGAAACACCAGCGCATAATAATGTATCACGTTAGCTCGTGTTGAAAACCAAAGTTTCGTTGTTTAGCTTATGACGTAAACAGGCTCTATACAAAAGGCAATGTGACATTTTTTCTAATGTTAGATTGATAAGGATTCTAAAGATTTCCCCATTTCGCTTTGTGAAAAGTCCAGAGTTCCGGCGACTCTCATGATGCTCCAATGGTAGACCGCACACTTAACCCTGTTAAAGTTTATTTCGGATTTCTTGTAGAAAGTGAAGGAAGGTTGGGGGCTTGTGCCAAGCACGGCTGACGGTGAAAAGCATATCATTCCATCACAAGTCATAGTCGCGACTCTCTCAGCATTGGTGCATGACAAATAGAAACCCAAGATTGACAGAAATGTGTTTTTGATTATTTCTCTCAAACAATGGTGCCAAATCATCATTGTAGGCGCCCTTCAACCTAGGCGTCTGTGGAGATTAAACCTTTCCGGACATCCTGGTTTGTCCCAAACTAAAACATAAAAAGAGTTTTAAGACAAGCTAGCGTCCAGTATTTTTTGACATGTCCTGCTGCCCTCTTACGTAGCCCACTACATTTAGCAGATACGAGAAACCCAGACGAACATACGACACGATCCCCATTCATTTTTTTTCTGACTTTCATACTTAAAGGCCGCCCTCTATTTTGTTTCTCCTCTCCCCTTCTTCTGACTTTTGTCCTCTCTTTTACACTCGCTTAACAAATACTAAAAACCGCTAGTGGGATGCAGCTGCTTAACACTCTTGTGACATCTTTCATTCTGGGCTCGTCCACCGCTTTTGCAATATTTTGCAATACCACCTCTCAATGCCCCGAGGATAAGCCTTGTTGCTCTCAATTTGGAGAATGTGGAACAGGCATATACTGCCTTGGAGGATGCGACCCTAGAAGCTCTTACGACTGGAACTCCTGTATGCCTATGCCAGTGTGCAAATCGAAAAAGACAAAGTTCAGCAAAGACGCTGTAATTTTGAACACAGACTTTTTGGGGGACTCGGACAAAAACAGTTGGATGTACACTGGATTTGTGGACGACTATAAAGATGGGCTGCTGTTGCAGATGCCTAAAAACTCTGGTGGCACAGTTATCTCTTCTACAGATTATGTGTGGTACGGAAAGGTATCTGCTAAACTGCGAACATCTCATCTGAAAGGCGTTGTCACCGCTTTTATTCTCTTTTCGAACGTTCAGGACGAGTTCGATTATGAATTCGTTGGAGCCGACCTGAACACAGCACAGACAAACTACTATTGGCAGGGCCTTCTCGACTATCACAACAGTGTAAATCTTACTGATCTCTCTGACACATATGAAAACTATCACACGTACGAGTTAGATTGGAAGGAGGATGAGACGACATGGAGTGTGGATGGAAAGGTCAGCAGGGTTTTGAAGAAAGCGGACACTTGGGATGACCAGTTGAAGATTTACAAGTATCCACAAACTCCATCTCGTGTTCAGTTTTCCATTTGGCCCGCAGGCAATGTCACCCTCGCACAAGGTACCATCGATTGGGCAGGCGGTGAGATTGACTGGGACTCTGACGACATCACAAAGACTGGCTACTACTATGCCGTTTTGGATGAGGTTGACGTTGAGTGCTACGATCCACCTAAGAATGCCAAAGCGTCTGGATCAAAGGCCTACGTTTTCAAAGACACCAAGGCTGTAGAGAGCAGCATTGAAATTACTGACGACGACACAATTTTGGGTTCTGATGAGGCCACTGGAAACAACCCAGACAAGGGAAAGAAATCCAGCTCAAGCTCATCAGCAAAATCCAGCTCCAGATCTAGCTCAAGCTCAAGCTCGAGATCCAGTTCAAGCGCCAAATCTAGCTCGAGTTCCCGCGCAAGCGCAAGCGCAAGCTCCAGTTCGAAATCTCCATCATCAAGCCCATCATCTTCCTCTTCTTCCTCGAAAAGTAAACGCACAAGCTCATCACCTGCAACATCATCATCTGCTGTAACCACATCTGAATCGGAACAATCATCAAGTACAGCCACTACCACCAGTGCCCAGACCACAGACGACGGTAATTTCTCTCAGAACGACTCTACTTCCTCCCCTTCATCAGACTCGTCGAATGGTGCTGTATCTGTTGGTAAGATTTCTGGTTTTGGATATCTCACAACTTGCATATTTTTAAGCCTTTTACTGTTATAATGCCTCCTGCGATTTCCTCAATTTTTGGCAACAAACCTGAGCAGTTACGCTTTTAGACATTTGTTGTTTGTTCCTCTGTAACAGTACTGTATATGATTTTTTTAAACTAGTAGTATAATTGTGACTTTAAAATTTGAAAACACCCAGTGCATTAAGGTTTCATAACCGTTGGCATCGCCAACACCCACACACCTATTTAGATGGTGAAAATTTCCTGGCGAATCTGTCCTAGATGACATAGGAGATGGCGGAGTTACTTGAAGCCTGTCGTTTAAAAAAACGTCCAGTATCGCGTGAGTATTATGTGCCTTTGATTAAGGAGCAGCTATCTCTGGGGATTCCTGCAACGGTCACAACAGAGGAAGTTATCAAGCTGGAGAGCAGAGAGAAGGAATTGGAAAGTGAAGCTGTGGAGAACGATGACGACGCAGAAACAGGAACTACACCATTGCATCTCATTGTCCAGTCTTTTCCTGTTGACATAACAGACGAGGAGAAAAAAGTAGTAGAGGAGATGATTGACCTCTTGTTTTTGTACGGGGCAGGCTGGAATATTCTTGACAAGAACGGAGATACTCCTGGCTGCATTGCTCTTACAAGAAACTTGCCGGAGGATATTTACAACAAGTTCGTGGCGGCAGGAGTTAGGTCTGAGGTTTTTCTGAGACGTTTACAGCAGCAAGATGACTCCGATTCTGAGGCAACGCAGGAAGAGACCGTGCAAGACCCCACAGACCAGGCCACATTTCTTCAAACGTCTTTAGAATACACGCCACACACGCTAGTGGTGAAGGACCGAAAGGATGGAGTCATGATGGACTGGGAAACAGAAATCATGAAAGAAGCTGCACAGATAATCACCTCATACACAAGGACACACAATGAGACGGAACCTCGATTGGTTCTTAATATTGGGTTTGGGATGGGAATCATTGACACTTTTATTCAGGAATTAAACCCATCGAAGCACTACATCTGCGAGGCACATCCCGATGTTCTTCAGGAAATGTCAAACAGGGGATGGCTTGAGAAACCGAACGTGAAGGTACTCTCTGGAAGATGGCAGGACACTTTGCCAAGGCTGTTGAACGAAGGAGTATACTTTGATGGCATTTATTATGACACATTCTCAGAGACGTACCAGAAAGATATGATCGACCTATTTGACCTCGTTGTTGGGCTGTTGAAGCCTGACGGGGTGTTTTCATTTTTTAACGGCCTCGGCGCAGACCGACAGATCTGTTACGATATCTACCGCCATGTGGTTGAAATTGACTTGGCCACGTACGGGTTGCAAGTGGAATACAAGGCGAAGAAAGTGAAGTCGATGAAGGAGCTAGAGGAGTGCAAAACCATCCATCGGTCATATTGGAACTGTCCTGTTTATTACCACCCTAAAATTACGTTTCAAACATAATGAAATGCTTTAAGAGCGATTCTCTTTTGAATTTTTTGTAAAGATAAACGATATCTGGTTTTTCTGATCATTGTGCATATCGCACAGAACTTTTTCCAGAATTTGATCCTTCAGAGTAGCAGCTTTATCGGTGTCCACCAACTTATCTGGATCGATATGCTTGTATGAATATAGTCCCCTTATTGTTGATGAAGACAGCACTCTTTTCCTCTTTGGCATCCCATTCTCCTTTACAAAAGATGCGGTTACCCAACCGCCCAACTCGTTTTTGTAGGAATTTCCATCTCTCTGTCGATTCTCTTTTTCAACTGCAACATCAGTTGAGCTGTCACCAGAATCACACGTCGGAGCGGCAGACTGAATAATGTCAAAGGTATTGCATTTTGTCTCCGAGTAACTAAACAAATCTCTCAGCTCCTCTTGAGTAAATGAATTAGTGCTATTTCTGCCTTTCTCTTCTCCACCTTCCCCAAGTTCTGTATTTGAGCCTGTCGGCGTGTCCATAAACATGTCTGCAAGTCCTATCTTTGTTATCTGTCGTTGGTAAATCTTTTCGTCTATGCACCCTGATGCCAACAGACGGTAAATAAAGACCTGCTTTTTCTGACCATCTCTATGGATGCGTGCCATCGCTTGCAAATCGACAGAAGGATTCCAATCGGTGTCAAATAAAAACAGCCGTGACGCGCCAATAAGATTCAGTCCGACGCCTCCACTCCTGGCACTGAGCAAAAACACAAACGTGCATTTCGAGGCAGAGTTATTGAAAAGGTTTACAATGCCTTGTCTCTTGACGTTTGGAGTTTGCCCGTCCAGCCTGACAAAGGGCATGCTCGCATACTTCAAAAGACTTTCCAGGAGATCGAGAGTTTGCGTGTATCCAGAGACTATCACCACTTTTTCATCAGTTTCGGTGTACAGCTTCGCAAGCATCCGCATTAGGACAATTGTTTTCCCGCTGTGGTTCCCGCTAAGCAATTGGGTTCCAGATGAGGCAGGAACAAGCTTTTGCAAGTCCTTTCGAATTAGAGCTGGGGAATTGCAAAGCCTTTTTAGAAGAGAAATAGCTTTCAGATGCTCTGATCCATCAGTGGATCCAAAGCAGCTCGATATGGAAGCAGAGTCTAGCAGAAACTTGTAGATGTTCAATTGCTTTTTTGTGCTTTTACAGAATAGAACAGTCTCCGTCTTTCGGGGCAAGTATCTGTCTAGTGTTGACGCTGCACTCCTTCTTAGAATAAACTGCGAAGTTATATCGACCAACTCCTCTGATTTCTCCTTTCCCTGGGACACTTCTCTCTCGGTTGCTTCCGGCTGCCTTGACCTCATGATCAGATCAATGAACTTTCGCTTGAAAGTTGACGCCGTTCCAAGCAATCCCGGATTGAGAAAGTCGACCATTGCGTAAAACTCGCTTAGATCATTCTGTATCGGGGTCCCACTGAGGATTATTCTTCTGTCGCAGTTCAAAGAAGAAATAGCCTGTGCTGCTTTGTTGTTTACGCTTTTCAGCCTGTGGCCCTCGTCGCATATTATCAGGTCCAGGTTAGCCTCTCGTATTGTGTCTTGAACCAACATCAGCTTCTCATATCCAATGATCATGACCTGGTACACACGACCCTTAACAAAGTCAGTAAGGTTGCAGTTTGCATTAGAGTCCACCACAAACACGCCGATGCGGTCTTTTCCCAGCCATTGTTTGAATTCGCGCTCCCAGTTCTTGATCAAAGTCACTGGACAAACAATCAAAACACGTTTCACGACAGGAGACTCACCGCCAATTGGATTCTGTTTGAGGAGAGTCCAAAGAAGCGTAATTGCCTGAAGGGTTTTGCCGAGACCCATCTCATCTGCCAGAAGTGCCCCCTGGCCTCCATAGGCTCTGAAGCCCATCACACATTCGTAAAGAAACGAAACGCCCTCTCTCTGATGAGGGCGCAGGTGTTTTGCTTTTCCTTTACTGTTAGCGATTCTCAAATGCAATGGGAGAGGACATGGGCTTACAGAGAAGTTCATCCACAACGACATCAACAACTTGGCCGTGATCACCGAGCTTGGGCCTGGGCATGACCAGGGCTCCATCTTTATGGGGGTCATGTTTGGGCTTATAAGCCTGGATAGCGTTTTCTTTCATGGAAGCCAGCGAACTTTGCAAAGGTTTGAACCTTTTGAATCTTTTGTGTGCTTCAGCCTGGGCAATCCGAGGGGTCTCGGAACTGCCAGATTCCAGCTCTTTGCTCTTATTGCCAACATTGGTCTTGGGAAGCGACAAACTGCCAGAGCAGCTGGACTCGGCCTGACCAGCTTCACTTTCCTCCGCCTGCTCGATGGATTCAATCTCAATCTCAAATCCAGAAAACCTCAATTCCGACCCTATTTCCAGTCTCCAACTTTTTTTCACGTTTCCTTGCCCCATAAGTTTATTGTCTAGATCTTTTAACACCGCGTGGCTGCCCCTTCTGATGATGAGATATCCGTCGCCATCCCAAGTCTTATTCTTCTTCGTGGTGAATTTTCTGAATAAGACCCCAAACTTTGAAGCGCTTTCTGGAGCCTGCTCAAGCCGCTGTCTCTTTGGGGAGGGAGATTCTGATGAATGCAGTATCGTTGTGGCACTGGCACTGGCTGTGGCTATAGTTGCAGTGTCTGGGCCTTCCAGTGGCTCCTGCTGAACCTGTATCCGCCTAGGAGGCTTGAACTGCGCGTGTATCTTTTTGCTCCTGCCATGAAGATGAGACTGGGGCAGCATTATGTTTTTGACCCCAGAAAGCTGGTGCTGGTTTGATGGAGAAAGCGAGATAAATCGACTCCAAACAGAGGTAGAGGCCGGGTAAACACCTCAAAAACGCGACGCAGAATTCTTTTCGTGTTTCGCTTTCCGTTTTGGGACGGCGAGGCCATGGACGAAGCGACTCGAGAGCCGTTGGACACAGACTCCAAGCTGAATGCCCTGGCACGGCGGTATCCAGAGTACTCTACCTCTGCGCTTTTGGAGCTGCTGGTGTCATGTAACGGTAGCGTTTCGGGCGTGATTTCGATGATCAACGACGATCTACAGGCAGGATCGCAGAGACCAAAAAAGCGCAAAACTTCTGTAGTCCAGCCCATATTTTCCCAGAAGACTGCTAAAAGTTTCACTAAAAGCGAAGACAAAGCTGGAATTGACGATCAAACCACCAGCAGGTTCTTCAAACATGAGGTCCGATCGGAAGGTGGCAATCCGAGCACCTCCAAAGCTTCAGGGACAGCAAAGTCTCAATCAAGTCTGTCTTTTTACATCCCGGGCCTGAAAACAACTCCACGAGAATCCTGGAGCACATCACCATCCGGAAGAAACAAAGTAGTGCACATTTACACGCCCCAGGAGGCAAAAGAGTATTTACCGTGTGTAACACTACACACGTCGGTTTTCCCTCAACGAGTAGCCCATTCAGCTCTTCTGCATTTGCTTGAGGAGGCAAAAACTTTTAGTCGAAACTCCTTTGTGCTGTTTGACAGAAGATGCGAATCTCCACATTCCTCCTGCTTCTTTACCTCGCGAACTGCGTTGTTAAAGGGCGAAACAAGCTTAAGCTACAATGGCCAAAGAGTGAAAGATTTGCGACCCTACACAGACGAAATGTGCATGTTGCAAGTAATGACCGAGGAGATTGTAAACAGAGAAATCAAAGAGAGGGGCCATCTGAAGTACCAGAGACTACAAGACTGGAACGGAGAAGTTGCGATAGTGAACGAGTATATGGGACCCAAGTCCAGTGTTGGATGGCACTCCGATAAAATGACAAATATTGGCCCCCATGCGGTTATCGCGGGCGTCTCCTTGGGCCAAACCCGTGAGTTTCGCCTCAAAAGCAAGATCAATCCAAATGAGCCGGTTTTTTCAATACACTTGCCACACAATTCGCTCGTTGTAATGCATGCTCCCTGTCAAGAAGAATACAAGCACTCGATAGTGCCTTGTGGGGACAGGACACTGGTAGAGAAGCACCCAATTGCTGGCAATTGCCGGATAAGCCTGACATATCGGCACTATCGAACAGAGTTTTCAGATACTGCGCCCAAGTGCAAATGCAAAGGGGTCATGATTTTGAGAGTTGGGCATAGGGGAGATGCCAAAGGCCGGTATTTTTGGAGCTGTGCCGCGAAGATGCAAGGCCGGGGGTGTGGGTAAGTACAAGAGCTACAGTGCTTGTGGATTGTTCTAACATTTGATTTTTGAAACCTAGCGATTTTATTTGGGCAGATTTCGAGAGATGGGAAAACAATCAAGATACAAAGCTGGTTAAAGAGGCTTCAAAGAGCCCATGCTCTGTTTCTGAGCAAAGAGAATGATATATATGAATGGGTTTTTGTAAAGCGTTCTACCTCGCTGCAAGTGACACAAGTTACAAAGTGAGTAGTGTGACCTGGCAAAGCCTGGTGTCTAGCAGCCACTGCGCCCTCTTTCTGGATGACTTGGGTTACATATCTGGATGGTTACTCGTTATGTTGCAGCCCTTTGGGCTTTAAGCTTTGGTGTTTTTTTTTTTTTTGCCCATACACTTTTTCAAGGGTCTGTGTTTAAAAGCAGGGATGACTCCCATATAGTTAAAACTCCCTAAATCCGACAAGCGAGCTTTTCCGATACGCCGCTAAAGAGAACACCGATTGAATTGTTTGCGAGAAACCAGTTTATGCCAATTCCTATTGTGTTTGGTCTATTAAGCAGAGGAATTGCGAACGAGAGGACGAATTGGAAGCACGCGCATATACGAGGCATAGCTTCGCAAAACAGGGTTTCTGGAAATAGAAGCTCCCATGTCTAAGCTCGAAACTTGTCATGTTTGTATCACATCAGTTTGTCCCTAGTCCAAAAATGGGGGTTTGTTTCTTTTCAGACCAGGGAGAAAGTGAACAAGATTTCTTTGGCTTTTTTGTTTTTCACCTCTTCTTTTCCCAGCATCATCATATTACCTATGTGTTTTTCAACCCGCAATATTAGATTTATCACACAAGTATTGGCACTACGGAGCTTTTTTTACCTGATACTGGCTTCTTTGACAAGCAACCTTTTGGCTAGCGCGACGTGGGTGGAATCGGATTATGTATTTCCAGCACAGCTGCCCTACATCCCGACCATTCTGAAGTATGGAACAGCCACGGTAAATTTGACCTTGGGGTCAAATCATCAGAACTTTACACTCTACGTTGACATATCAACTCCGGATATATGGGTTCTCGACCATAGTGCCTTTGCCGATTGTGGAGATTCACAAGCTTACGCCTCCTCTTCAACGACGGAGTGTGCTGAAAGTGGCACATTTTCCATTGATGATTCCTCGAGCTTTACGATATCAAGAATTACCAAAATAGGTGGCGGACTTCAGCCAGTTACGATAAACGAAACAACGGTGAACGGAATAAAAATTGCAGGAGTCTACGGGTTTGACGAATTAAGGTACTCCTATTACAATTTCACAACGGATTCAGAGGAAACAAATGACCTTGGCAAAGTTACGTTTATAGTTTTACAAGAATCAAATAGACTGATGGGGTCGTTTGGCCTGGGTATTCTATCAGAAGGACTCTCTTTCCCTGGAGCTCTAAATCTGGAGCAATACACGTCTTCTAAGGCGTACTCACTCTTTTCAAATAGCCTAGGCGGGGAGAGTGGAGAGATTGTATTCGGGGGCATTAAAACAAGTCATATCGCTTCCGACCTTTATGAGCTGAACATGCTGCCTTTGGGAGACGATACACAAGTTCGATATCCACTGGTGACGCTGACAGGTGTCTCTATTACCAACTCTATTGGTAAAACAGTTCCCCTTACCAATTCCTCTTTTGCCCAAGGCGTGTTGCTGGACTCGAGAACAACCAATACGTATTTGCCAGAGTTTATCATTGTCGGTCTGGCATACCAGCTGAATGCTTTTTACATTTCAGATAAAGATATATGGCTGCTAAACTGTTCTTACTCCTCAATTAATGCCACGATAAATTTCCACTTTTTCGAAGCCAAGATTAGCGTGCCGTTATCAGAGCTAATATACCCTGTATACAATAACGATGGAAGTCAAATTTTGATAAACAACCAGAATTCCGCTTGTTACTTGGCCGTCACAAGCGATTCATCACAAGGACTCTCTATATTGGGCTCTTCTTTTCTTCGATCCACATATCTGGTGGTTGAACCCTCATACGCAAAGGTGGCAATTGCCCAGGCCAACATCCCCGAGCTTTCGCGGTATATTCCCAGCATTAAGAAGCACGGAAATCTCTCCGACCCATCTAAAGTTGCTCCATACTACTTTATCGAAGATGGGTACATTCCTCTTGCGACTCCGGTTCATGAAACGACAACCCCCCAAGTAACTATCGCATCGATCAATACCTCTCCCGAGCCAGGCATCCCCAGGGGTTACACGGTGCTAACGGAAGATGGAACCACACATACGGTCTATAGGCCGGACGGTGCTGCGACATTACTAGGAGGTGCAATGGAGTCGATCAGCAGCTCTCCATTGTCTGCCGGCGGGCCTGGGACGAAAAACGGTGCGAATGGTACAAAGGCTAGCAGCTCTCAGATTCTGCAAGCTCCGCTTGGGCTACTATCTGTTTTTTCAGTATCTTTCCTTCTCTTGACGGTTATCATATGACAGACGGTTTATGTTTCGACATTGTATTTTATCAAGTTTGTAAGTGTGTTTTATCTGTATTGTGACGTTTCTTTTCCATAGAGCTTAATTTGAATATCTAGCTGGCAGCGATGGGGGGTCTTAATTTTACAATAACCGGCCGATTAGTATCCACCGAGACTACATACCGCGCTTCGATGGTTATGGTCAGACTGCCCAATGGCTCTAGCACTAGAAGTCAATGTTCTTATTTCTAGAGAAGGCGTAAATCTTTTCAAAACTCGAGCGTCTCACTCTCCAGCCCATGTTGACACACACGCCCACGGGGACCAAAAGGCTTAACAAGACCGCCCGTCTTTTGCCCATTCCTTCCGTGCCCGTGTCCGTGTCCGTGTCCGTGTCCGTGTGCGTGTCCGTGCCCATTTCCATGTCCATGTCCATATTCACGTCCTCGCCGGGCACATCTACGCAGTAATGGTCGTTCCACAGCGGGTCTGTCTCTACTCTTTGCTGGATTTCTGCAGCAGAAATGTACTTGTCCGAAGGGCTGGCTCTCCTCTCTTTCCGTTCTGTACTCGATCTCAAGTCGCCAAAACACAGCCTCTGCTTCGCTCTCGCGAGCAGAAAATCTGCGGAGAACAGAAGCATTGGGATCATCAGCTTTTCACTAAAGTGAACATCTGCGAATCGAGCTGCAAGCGCGCTTTGCCCCGACCGCGACTGGAAGCTGGAGGAGTTGTAGACTGTGGAGGCTTGCACAAAGTGCTGGAACACGGAGATGATGCTGAAGAAGATCAGCAGCTCTGAAAACTCAAACCTCTGGAAAGTAGCGTTTGTGGCAGTCAACAGGCACAGGTTTTCGACCAGAGGCCTGTTGATTTCAGCCCCAGCACCAGCACCGAACAGATGCGAGTTGGGGATGAAGCTCAGAACGTCCATGACCTTGTCTCGAATGCTCGTAATCATTTGGGGCCGCTCGACAGCTTTCGGCGGGCTGGACAAGCGGGCCTGGGCTTGAGGCTGATGCTGGGGCACGAAGACATGTCTTCGCCAGGATTTGTACCAGCTCTCCTCGCTGAGCACCATCTCATCGAGCTCCACGGCTTTCGGTCCGGGCAGGCTGCCTCTTGCGACTCTTGTGACTCTTGCGACTGGCAATCCGCGGACGGCCACAGGGCTCTTGACTCCGTCCACGGCGTCCAGAATGCGCCCGGTCTGGCGGCGGAAGGTCTCCAGCGACTGGGCCAGAAACAGAGACTCTGGCCCCAGGGACGGGACACCCCCCTGGAGGAACCGGTCGGCGTCGCCCAGCAGCGTCGTTATGGAATCCTCCAGCTGCGACAGGCTCGACTGGAGGAGCTTGATCTTGAACTTGTCGTTCTTGGTTCTTCTGGAGAGCCTCTCGCGATAGGACTTTTGGGCCCTTCGCATCTGGGCTCTTCTTCTCTACATGTACAGGGGAGTTAGAAACAGTGCCGCCAGCCTCAAGCCTCGAGCCCAGGAACTCACCTCTAACCGCACGGCCGGCGACCCGGGGGCCCTAGGTCGTCCCGGACCTCTGCTGCTGTCTTGACTCGATGGCCGTGGATCCATTTCTCTACGCTCTCGAAGGTGCTCTGGCGTGGTTTTTTAGCCTTTGACAGCTGATTACGGTTTGTGTTTTCCTCTTCTCGTTTGGTCCCTCCCTCCTTCCTCCTCCTCCTCCATCTCCGAGATCTCCAAGTCCCTACATTCTCACTCGCTCAAAATGATAGCAGGCACTCCGCTGAAGGGAGTCTTTGGATTCCTAGCCTTCTCCTTCTTTTTGCTGGTCGTGCTCTTCAAAGAGGTGCTCCCGAACCACTACGTCTTCGACCCGGTCGAGCTGCAGCAGATCAGCCAGGCCGCGATCGCCAGACACTTTGATCCCACCACCAATGCCACAGACACTCTGGCCCTGTTTCTGGACATCACCGCGCAGCTGAAAGCGCGGTACGGAGACAGGCTCATCAACGACTACAGAGAGGAGGACTGGGTCTTCAACAACGCCGGAGGAGCCATGGGCTCGATGTTTGTGCTACATTCCTCGGTCTCGGAGTATCTGATCTTCTTCGGCACTGCGGTCGGAACCGAGGGCCACACCGGAGTCCATTTCGCAGACGACTACTTTACAATCCTCCAGGGCAAGCAGCTCGCCTACAGCGCCGGGAAGCTCCAGCCTGAGGTCTATCTGCCCGGGGATCAGCACCATCTCCACGCAGGGCACGCGAAGCAGTATGCCATGCCTGGCGAGTCCTGGGCTCTGGAGCTCGCCCAGGGTTGGATCCCGGCAATGCTGCCCTTTGGCTTTTTGGACTCGCTGACGAGCACCATGGACTTTTACAGTCTGGCCAAGACCGTTTGGCTGAGCGCCTCCAACACCGTGAAAAACCTGAGATATGGCAAGTTTTGATGCCCAGCGACTTGTATAGCGTGAATAGAACCAAACATGAACTTGTTATAGATGCCAAGTTCTTTCTTGCGTAGTCTAATATCGTCGCGAGCTGTTTCCCAACCAGGGATACCAAGTGCAGGACGATAAATATTTAAAATCCGCCAATTGGTTCTTTAGTCTAAACTAAGCCTTTAAACCCTCATAATCCTCTTTATTTCTCGGTCGTTAGCCTTTGGCGTTCTCTGTGATGAGAACTATGAGAAAAGGTTAACAGGTATCCCTGGAGATTTATGGCCTACAAGATTATGGCTCGGCGACAAATGAATATGAATTGGACAAGTTACAAGCTGATCTCTCTCTCTCAATTTAGGTGAAGTAATACCTCTGAGCCGTTTGAAAACATCACACTTGGCAACTGTCTTGTTGACATCAGGATGCTTGAAATTGAACCTTGCAAAGTGCTTTGTAAACTCCAGCCTTCGAAACAGGAACTGGCCCTTGTCAAGAATCTAATCCAAAAAGGGCAGCGCCAGTGCTGGCTTGTTGGTGATGTGACCGCCCATGCTGGAAGAGTCAAAAATGGGCTCTACAATCTAGATGAACTGGATCACGATGCCACAGAAGAGCCCTTGAAATTGCATAGAAAGGGATCAATCATTTCAATGAAAGGTCTAAACTAGGAACTTTGGTGGCATGTGATTCTGGCGACAAACCCTCTACTGCTACCATTTTGATTTTGAAATCAAGTATATTCTCAAATATGAGAAACACGAAATCGTCAGCACAGCCGTGAGACCAGTGTCGATTCATAAGCACCACTTGCAAAGGAGGGAAAGATACCCCTAAAGTGACTTTGGCTGGTCAAGACAGCCTTGTGGTTACATACTCCTACAGCGTTCGATTTGTGAATGCTCAGCTTTACTCAAGACCTGGGTCTCGAGTATGATCATTGCTTTGGGCTTCAGCTTGGTAATGGTGGCCACAAGCGGTGGACTTTTGGCGTATATCCTTAGACGAAATTTAATCAAGTTTGCACAACAGGGACATACTTCTCGGGAATGGAAAAATCTCCACGCCGACGTCTTCAGCCCAGCCATGGACTATTGCTTTCTGTGCTTCTAGGCGCCGGTGCCCAGTTGCTTACGGTCCTGGCTTTGCAAGCCCTGGCCGATGTTCGCTTTAAAAGGCCCAAGATTGAACCCTTTTTGCAAGTTTACTCTGGACTGGCTCTTGCGTTTTAAATGGATATGTCTCTATCTTTGTATACAGAAAGTTTGGAGGGAATCATACAAAGCTGCACATGTTTTTGACACCAACGCTAGTTCCTGTTTTCACCACCGGCTTGTTCGTCTTGTTCAATGCCTTTTCTTCAAATGCTGTTTCTTTCAAAAAGGAGCTTGTAAGTACCTTGGTTTATGTCAATGCTCTATTATCCCTTGTTGGAAATCTAGGTCGAAAAGTAAAAGCTTATAAAGACCCTTTGGATACTGGGCACCAAGTTCCTGTCAAAAGCTTTAACTCGGATTCCCACCGTTCCTATCCATTGGATGTGGTGTATTTCTTGTTAAGATCTTCTTGGTGGCTTCAAAAAACCTCTATAGAAGAACTGTTTTTAGTGTATTTCTGGTTCTTTATGATTGTGGACTCGGTGGGAACCATCATCTCGGTGTATCAACTCCTATGTTCAGGAAACCACCAATGGCAATGGCACAGCTTTTTGACAGGCGGAGGCTTCTCCATCTATATACCTTTTATTAGCCTGTGTTCACTTTAATTTCGCCTACCTCGATTTTCCGGTACCAGTAGCGATTCTGACTATTACAGGTGTAACTTCTTTCCTTGCGTTTGGGACAATTGGCTTTTTTTCAGTCTGATTTTGTAACAAAGTTCTACGCAAAGGTTCGAGCTGACTGATTTTGGAAGGCTCTGTCTGTTCTATTTTTCTTTTTGTTGGTAACATCACTGTCATGTGTGTGGGCCACCTTCACAGTTTTGTATGTGTCTCTTTTCCAACCACATAAATTGCCTCATAGAACTGTAGAATAATGCATATTTTTGTCTTAAATAATATTGAAAAGTTGTAAAGCTGACCCGACAAAGATCTGGCCCGCACGCATGGCACTGACGTCGCCCATGTCTGTATGAAAAACTACAAGACCTTTCACAAAGCTCACACGGTTCCCAGTGTTTAGGTGGATTGGTAGATCGGTTGGTTTTGGTGGTTTTATTGGGTCCTGGCACACTCCAAATTGATTTTGTGTTACCTCCGTGCGGAAATTTCATAGCTGAGCCGCAATTTGGGGAGTCGCTAGAGAGTTAGCTCTATCTGGAATGTCCTCGAAGTTGGAGTGGAGCTACCATATTCGTAAAGAGGCTAAATTTGACGGACATCAGGCATAAAACAGCGTCAAAGTCTGTTCACCTTGGCTTATCTGAAGCGAATCCATATCTGTCATAAAAGAGCCAAGCATTCTCTAGCATGCTTCTCAGGTAACAGTCGATGTAGGCATCTCTCATATCTGCGTCAAGGTGATCACCTCTGATGATGCTGGGTATCGCGATGCAGCTCCTCCCCAAACTTTGTAGGTAAGCTTCGCCGGAGATTTGCTTTGAAGCACTCTATGGCAATATCTTGTGTGATATGGGGCGTCATAAGAATGAGTTGGGTAGGCAAAGTTGACTACTTCTGTGATATTCAGATCAACATGTCCCACTCACAAACCTGAGCCCCAACCCAGGGTAACTGCTTCTCATAATGAACCTTTCCTGGCTGTCGACTTTTCAGCCGCATTTGCATGTCATTCGCCACTACAGCTATAGAAATTGTAGGAGGATGTGTTCTCTTGGATATGTTACAATTCATCAGCATGTTTAAGATGATGAGGGCTACCACACCAATAGTGCTGCCATCAATGGTAAAACCTTTTCTGTTGGAGTTAACTGAAAACTAGCTAGCATTGAGTATAATGATTCTAATGCTGCTTTGGCAATTCCTTTACTCCCGTGATCCGGTTTACAAGCACAATTGTCTTTCTGTTTATGCAGATGGAGAAAGCAATCCACAGAATGCCCTCATTCGACGTTTACCAGAAAAATAGCCGAGTAAGGCAGTTCGTGTCTAACTTTATTAGTGGTACAATGTTAAAGATCATAAAATTATTCGTTTTTTTATTTAAGCCATATCTAGCATAAAGGATGTATTGAATTGACTTGTATACTAATATCATCTACTGAATGACCTTGGGCTCTATATACAGCCTATTCCTTTTGGAAAGGTGCCTCACAACGCTAACTTAATTTGAGCCAAGACGGTTTCGATTTTGTTGGAGAAACGTGACTACATGTTTGGATGAAACGATAAGTAGCAAGTCTTTTCTCCTCCACTCTCTTCCTCTTATATATCATACCTGTAGCAGTTACAGCCCTCAACCTTCAGCCCTCAACCCTTAGTTGTCACGTTTCCATTCTGAGTCCAAGCCGATGTGGTCAATGTAATCCAAGTTGTCAGGTCTAGGTCCCCTTCAGACTTGGTAGTTTGGTCACTACTGTAAGCGGTTCAAGATAGCTCGAAGCACAGGCCAGACAGAAACTCAGTACCTCCTGCGGGTGCCCCCAGTCCTCCAAAGTTTTGCCGGGGTTTTGCAAACTTGTTACAAGCCAGTGGTCAATTACCAAGTTTATGCTCCGGAAGAACTTGGATAGACGAATCTGCAACCAAAAATCGAGGCCAACAAAAGAGAAGGGTTCCGTTTGCAAAAACTGCTTCAATTGGTTCTCTTTTCTTGGGCACCTTTTTCGTCTCCCAAAGTTCCTCCGGGGCATAAACCTGATATTTGCCCACTGGCTTGTAACAGGTTTGTAGGTACCCCGGCAAAACTTTGGTGTATTGGGGGCACCCGCAGGAAGCGCTGGAGCTCTGGCTGGAGCTCTGGTTTGGGCTCCTGGCTCTCTTGCACCGCTCACAGTAGTGGCCAAACTGCAGCGGGAGCAATGGTTCTGGGGCATTTCCAAGATACACATATCCTCGCTGCAAGGGCATCTCGACAGGTACATACTCGCATGCGTCGGGGTACACGAAGCATTGACAAAAATGCGAGATGGCGCTGACCATGGAGACTGCTGTTTTGAAACCTCCCAGTAGGCCGTGGTGCTATATTGTCCCCAGAGTTTTTTGATGCTTCACGGGGTTGCAGCGACTCCGAAGTTCAGGTTGACCTGGACGGTGCTCCTTACGTGGAGGAGCATGCCAGTTTCTCTGTGGAAGTGCAAGCCATACCTTCTTGACATTGTGTGGTAGGCTTTTTTATTCACGCTTGGGTACTGGATGAGCTTCAGTGACCCTGGGCGGATGGCGCTTGGGATTGGCTTGGATGCCAAGGCGAATTTGTACTTTTCGGTGTATTCGTTGGACATTTGGTTGTGGAAAGAAGAAATATAGAGCTGACATACACAAAATATGGGAGTGTTTCATCAATTATACAGCTGTTTTCTGGGCGTATATCTGGTATATGTGAATGTCACCTCCAGATTCCTTCTTTTGCAACCGAATACCAAACTTCAACGACTACACAGAAAAGTACAAGTTCACCTTGGCATCCAAGCCAATCCCAAGCGCCATCCGGCCAGGGTCACTGAAGCTCATCCAGTACCCAAGCGTGGATAAAAAAGCCTACCACACAATGTCAAGAAGATATGGCTTGCATTTTCACAGACAGACAGGCATGCTCCTTCACGTAAGGAGCAGTCAATGTCAATGAAAACTTGGCAGTTCCCGCGACACCCAGAGGATTCAAAAGACTCTGGGGACTCTAGTATCTTTAATGTCAAAGCTACAAGCCTATATTCCAAAGTACAAAATTGCTTCGATATCACAGCTTCATAAAGGGAATTAAAGTGGGATCTCAAGACTACAATTATAGCTGTTTTGGTATCAAAAAACCAGCACGAAGAGAAGTGGATCAAGTCCACAAAGCAAGCCCTGGTTGGGGAGTAGTGGACGGTCTCTTTAACATCGAACTTTGAAACCAAGACAGTGAATCGATGATGTGTGGCAGCGACCTGTTACATTCTGGGAATTTGCTGGCATCTAAGAAGCCAACTGTAATCCAACAGCAATAGACATTCAAAAACAATGTCTGGGTCCGAGCGTTTTTCATTTGCCTAATAAGCATTAGAACATGTTCCCAGTTTGTCAGGTAGAGCAGGCACTTACTTCCAAGCATAATCAGTTTTAGAATTCTGTTTTATAGAACGTTTTAGCGATTCACAACCATAACGCGTTGTTTCGTGTAGATGGAGGATGAAGAGTAAGTCAAGAAAGAGAGTGATTGTATGCACCGCCTGATGTACTTGTTTGCACAGATGCAGATCATCATGTTTTCAACAGTCTTTAGTTTCTAGATAACAACAAAGATACGGGCAAACTTTTGTTTGAAATCACGCACCGACGGCCCCAATCTTGTATTATTTGACAGATGCAAATAGCGCTTGATCTTGGTTGTCGAGTGTCCAACCATTTGCAGCTAATTAATCATTCTTCATAGTTGCAACTACAGACTCCGAAAACTGCGAAACCTCCACAACACTTTCAAGAGAGAACAAGAGTTTAACTTGTGTAGAAAATTTTGCATCTTGAACTTTACAGCGCAAACTATTGACTTTGAACAGCGAGATGATATGTGTGTATTAGCAATAGTGTTAGTTGTTTCTTTATCACAAAAGAGTCAGCTCGATGAACCTGAAATAAATTCTCAGCTTGGACATATAGTAGGGTTTCTATTCAATACTTCAAAGCGAGTGGTTTGCACAAATTTGAGCTGTGACCTCCCGAAACTCACAAATTCTGGAGAATAGGCGTTATTTAGGATATTTATTCAGCTTGAACCTGAGTTTCCACACCTTTACGCTTTGTGCTGTCCAGAACATGGTCTCTTCAAAGATATGTCGTGCAAATCCGTCAGCATTTGGACCAGTTCCTTTTCACCTCTGCACTCATACCAATAGTTATCTCGCACCTCCCAGTCAACCACTACCATATCGAACACGATGTTGGCTGCACTGTCAACTCTTGATATGAAATGGGAGAGACAGGACGCCAGAGGAAAGAGAGTGATTGAGCGCAGAAGCACACAGTTTTGAGTAGGAGCATTAACTTTCACGTTATTAGCGGGTACCTTTTACAACAACAAGTTACCAGTGTTGTCACACGAAAGTAGAAAAGAGCTGGAATAACCAGGCTAATTTTGACCTTAAACAGGAAAACACTAATTTAAGAAAATATACAGCTAATTAATTAGCTTTTGTAATAAATAACAAGAGCCACCGGTGTAAGAGGGAAGAACTTTTCTGGTCAAGCACAGGCCTGGGGGTATCCTCCCAAAAGGGCTGGGGAGTCTTCTTTAGCTGAAACTTGGGATTCAAGTTATCGTGCTTTGAGCCCAATGTGATCACAATTGTCCGTCTGAGACTATCAGCATATTCACAACGCATTATATTGCCATTTTTCTTCTGTGGCTGTGGGAGCTAGATAATAAGCAGTCACAACGCTTGTAACTTTCTGTTTTCAAATACCGCTGGAAATGATTACTACTACCGCTTAAAATCATGGCGCCAAAGAGCGACATTCGGAGATGGGTTGATTGTGAGCACTAGAATTGAGAAGATATCCATCTGACATGTTCCGGAGCCTTTTGACAGGTAGCTGATTTTGGATACCAAACTTGACGCGATTTTTGGAATTTCTCTTTTTTCAGTGTCCTCATATATGTGTAGCCCTGTTTGCTCTGGTAGTTTGACTTCAAGCTTGTTACCCATTTTGCAACCTCATCGCAAGAAGGATGGACTGAATGCGACGGTGAGTGTGAGATATGAATTTTTCGTCTCACATCTCATACTGCGACAGACCAGATCTCTTCTGATATCACAATTTGACTCATATCTTGTTTAATGTTTTCGTGGAGCGGTGGCAGGAAAGAATAGGTTTGGCATTAGAAAAACTCTTATTCCACGCCCACTACTTTACCCACCCCAGGCAGTCAAACTGTGAAAACATCAAGGTCTTGTTCTCTTTGACGATTGGGAACAGAAAGATGAACTTTTATCTTATCATATTGCTACACAATTGACTACTAACGGCCTGGTAATTATGGTTTCATTTTTTACTAAGTTATTACGTTACAATAACAATTGAAGTTTTACTAGTGGCTTCTACCGGATATTCAAGAGACCAATGATTCATTCTACTATTCTTATTTCACTTGCATTTTACCAAAGCGGCTGTATATCAGCTCTCTATAGGTCATTTGGCGGGATGGAATATAGCTATATGCATTGTTCTGGATGGGTTCTTAGCATCATCTTTTTTCCGTTTCTTCATTCAAGTGCTTGCCGTTGAAATGTTGATTTCAATTCTAATTATGCGTGTTGTGTTGGACTCCTAATATGGGTACTCTTTACTTTCGCTACAAGAACCGACTGATGGCCTTCACATTGTAATAAAAGCAATGACCCTTACCGCCGCCGTCAACCCGAAAGTTTATTATTTTCTTGTTTTGCATGAGATGCAACGCCCTTGAAGGAACTGGTAATGGAAGTACGCAATAAGGGCCAGAGAGGGAAGAGCGGGAATATCAGCATTTACCGAGGCATTCCTTATCGCCGTGGTCATCTCTTCTCTGGTCCTCTAGGCACGGGAAAAACCAGCCTGGCCCTCGCGGCCGCGGGATTGATGGGCGTAGATATTTACATGCTCAGTCTCGACTCTGCTCTGCTCTCAGAAAACTCTCTTCTAGCTCTTTTTGATGACCTTCCTCGTACCTGTATCCTGCTGCTAGCAGACATAAACGCAACAGCAGTCGCAAACTCTCGAGCAAAAGCGAAGGGCCAGCCTCGCTCAAAAGACGAAAGCTTCAAGTCTATCTCGCTGTCCGCGCTTCTCAATGCGATTCATGGAACATGTTCTCAAGAAGGCCGAGCGCTGATCATGACCTCCAACCATATCGAGAATATTGATCCTGCGTTTGCTCAGTCCTGGCAGGGTTGACTTTTCTATCAAGTTTGGACTTGCCACAAGCAAAGCCGTCTCTTCGCTATTCACGCAAGTGTACATCAATATTGCCAAACCTTGTCAACAGGTCAGCAGAGAACTTAAAGAGAAGCAAACTGAAGTTCAATCCCAATCGCTACACTTTCTGGCGCTCGAGTTTGAAAAGAAAATTCCCGACCAAACTGTTCAGTCCTGCCGAAATCTAAGGCTGTCCCCTTACTCATCAGAATAATCCTTTGGGGGCTGTCGAAGCAGCGGATAACTGGGTGAATAAGAAGATTAATAAAAACCAGACAGTTTTCCCTAATTATAATGGTGTCCACAAAATGAACGGCAAAGCTCACATTGCTGAAATTTGTCAACGGTGAGCAGTGAAACAGAATACTGAATGGTTAAAACAGGTTTGTTTGCAAAGAATTGTATGGAAAAGTAGAGTGAACTGATGTCTGCAATAGACGGAAATGACCTTTAGTATCTCGGAGTGAATTCGCGGTGTAAGGATATCTTTCAGGGTTGTTGACTGTTGATAAATATGCACAAACAGAAATCACTACCATCCTCTTTAACTAGAATAGAGTTCAGCTTCATATCGTCGTTTTTTAGTATGAGCCAAGTTGAGGTGCCAAGTTACAGAATGCATCCCGACTCTAACCACATCCACAATTGCTGACTCTGTAAGTAGCTACTTCCAAGTGAATAGTACAGCTTCAGCTTTAGCTCACTGGTCGTCTATTATGTCTTTGTCCAAATTAAATGAGCATTGACAATTGAATGCAATCTCAATTGCCTGTGGGAAGTGCTTCTGGCGGTTGGCGAAACAGCGCTGTACGCCCAGCCGTTGCGCGAAGGTGTTTTCTCTCATTCAAATGACTCAACCACCAGCAGAGCTTCTTGTGGGAGCTGGTTTCTCGGCTATTTAAATGCCCAAGTCTGCCCTTTTCTTCTTTCCGCTCACTCACCAAGACACTCTCCAGTTAACATTTTGCTTTTTTCCCCATCAGAATGAGTGGGTAGTCGGACCTATCTCTACAGAACTTGCTCCTATTTTGGGAACTAGAGGACATTGCTACCCCAATTAGCCAGAAACAGTCTAATCAAACTCAGGGGGTTGGTTAGAACAAAACAGCAATCAGATTTGTGTTGCAAAAGGAATGATGAGACGGTCGTTTCGGTTTGCCTTCAACAGATCAGCATTCTAGAATGAATTGCAAATCAGTTTGAGAACCAGTTTTGTTTGTTCAGTTATTTTTTTCTATGTAGGTGGATGGCACTTAAACATATTGATTTGACTTCCTCAGGGCGGGATCTTTCTACTTTCAGCCTTAATTGTCACACTCGATTCAAGCCTTTAGAACAATTTTTGACCACGCTATCGATCCATAGAAACGGAGAGGGCGGGTTAGGGGACTGTCAAAAACACTCAATGTTATTTGTTACATGTAGATGTACTGATTAGTATTATTGAAACAATGTACAAGTTCAAACTTCTTCTTGATCAAAAGTAGCAGTAGTGTTTTCCCAAACTTTCATTGCCCTTAAGTTTGAAGTGTGACTTAAAAGAGAACACTTTGTAACTGCAGCTGTTCTCATAGTGTAGTAGATACGAATTCTAATCTTCAAGATGCTCGCAGGGATCGATTCGTCATTCTGAGTGCTGACGGTACGCCATCAACAAATGGTATCAAGCGCGACAGCATACAGAAAAGAAAACAAAAGACAGCCTTGCCCAAGGCCATTCTTCCAAATCATATTCGCTTTCAACGGCTAGCAAATTCTCGGTTTATGGCTGCTTCCAACCCAGGATCATTCTTTCACGTTGATAAAGGTTGTGAAAAAGGATACTGGCTACTTCCATCTCTGATATGAATGCATCTTCCTTTTATTGTATATTCTAAAGTCAGCTTGAAACATGATCAACGAATAAGACTTTGTGTGCTAGCACCAACTCACACGCAGTGCATATGAGGAGCAATCAGTTTAGAACAATTACTTTATCTGAAAAAATCATGGATCTGAAAAGCAAGGAAGTGTTAGTGCTAGCAAGCATATCAGGTTGGAAAACAAGAGTTTTTTTATTGAGAGAGATAGGCTTTCGATATGCACTTTTCTTGTTGAAGCAGTAGAGAAATCAAATAAGTGGAGAAGCTCTCACATCCAATGGAATAAGCCAGCTTCATATCCCCTTGGAAAAGTAGTTAGAACAGTCGTTGTGAGCAACTATGGCGAATCTCTATTATGAAGTTTTGATGAATATTTGGCAAAATGTACTGAGCGTTAAGATCACTAAAAAACAAAAACAATTTGAATAATGAAGCGCTCAGGCCGCGCTCAACTTAAGCTATTCTGAAGGTTTTGGGAAACTTTTTAAGAGACAAATTCCCCAGAATTCGCTGAACAATAACAAGGTGACCAGTAACAATCAAAACAGTCTCCAGGAATTGACGAAGACAGATTCACCTATTTTTGGAAGTAGAGGGAAAACATTTGTTAAGAAGAGGAAAATGGAATAATTTCAAGTTTAGATTCCAATAGAAAGCACTGTTTTGGTACTTTCTGCTTTTTTGCTCACCCGTTACACTGTCTAAGATTATCAAGGTAAGCATTTTTATTTCGAAATTTTTTGCATGAACAGCAACTGACATGCTTTCAATACAAGGAAAGCTATTGCCAAATTTTTTAATTTTTAGTGCCGCATTTTTATCAGTATCATATGAACAAGCCTTTTTAATATGTCTTTTCCTTTAGATATAACTTACCTATGTTTGTCCAAATAGCATGCCTCCTAAACAGAATTTTTTTGTTATCAAACAGAATCCAAAGTTAAGCTTTGAAAGCTCCTCAGGTCTGCTCTGCCAGTTGGACTACATAGAGGCCAGAATGAAAGGACGATGCGCACAAACCAAACCTCCAGTCAATCTAAAACAATTCAATTCGGCAGAAGAGTGGGCGTTGGTAGAGCTCATTCTTGACCTCTCGGATCTTGGATTTTCCCTGGATTCTGATGCTGAGGATATGGCTACATCGAGAAGCACCGCCATACATAGTTCAATATCTGCATTCTTTAGTCAAGCCCGCTAAGATAGGCTTTATCCCAGCCTGTCTCTACTAAAGATCAAAATCGCAATATTAGCTTTACATTGCTATTGGGCATCTATACTAGAGACAATCAGCATCTTAACAATCAGGCTTGAGGAGGCAAATATGTCACTTGGCATTCACTGGAGAGCTAAAAAGACTCCTCTAAGGGAAGGAAATGCTGTAAGTATGGAGATATTTTAAAATCTTCTGGTTAAAAAAGTGTGGATAAGCAGAAAAATGAAGAAATTTGGCAATCTTTTTGTCCGTCTGAGAAGCCTGAAGCGATTGTTCGGTGAAGTGGTAACTTGGAAGTCAGGACATGTTGAAAAGACTTTGAAATGTCTGGCGACTCTAATGGCTATTAGAGAATAGATTTAACAGACTGAGTTTTGAATACAGAAGGACACTAAGACTGTGGATGTACCATTTGATGTCTGTATGAATCGGAACCGTCACAACTTTGCTGGATATCATCAAGGCCATTTGAAGTCGGTTTTTTTTCTTGATGTAATGGAAAGCGTTTTTGCCTGTGATTCACTTCACAACTTGCGTAAGGATCAATGTTAAGTCAAACCTCTCACTTGTTTATTCTGATCTAGGCGAATTAACCCAACTCCATATCGTCTGACTTTTGAAAAGCGAGACCGAGAATGGAGCCAAGAGCGAAAGCACGAGTAAGAGAGCAAAAACATCTGTGAGGGTGGGAGCAAGAATGAGAGCTTGTACTACCATTATTACCACTGCCTTTTACAAAGAGGTCACTACATGGCGAAGGATTAGTGGCGCTCGCTTGCTTTTTGTCATTGCTCTGTTCTCCACCTGTTTGGATACGGACAGTAGACTAAGATATGGTAGTGTCTTTAAGAGTAGAGCCAACGCAGTGAGCCACTGTTGCATGGAAAAAAGAAACAATTCAGGGCAACTGGAAAAGGGGCATTTGCATGGTGGAAATATAAATGTTTACTTCATTGATTGAAGATGGAGCGGAAAGTCCACCCACAGTCAAAGGGCAGTCAAGACAAAGTTTTAGAAAGCATGACATTCCCATACAGAATGGTATCACTCTCTTCTCTCCTTCAAAATTAAAGATTTTCCTTTTATTTTTTACTGTATAGTAGTGATATGGTTTTTCCTCGACTTTGCCACACATTAGCAATCCCTTTGTCCTCAACATCAGACGAATCGGTGATTTTGATTCTTGTAACACATGCTCTTAACTCACAGCCATTTCAACAGATTTTATATCTATTGAATGCCGATACTGTTGATTCCTTCTTTACATGATACCAATAGTAACAACTCCTAAAAGCTCAAGTCGGCACACGTTTCGCCAGCTTTCATTGAATATCACTATTCCTTGATGCACAATTTTCGATCAAACCTATTAATAGTCCGGTCAATTTGCTTTTACAATTTTTCAAGTGTATCCTGAATGTGGGCTATGAGTCAATGAATGATAAACAAGTGTCAATGAACTGCTAGATTTCAAGGTTGAATGTCATTTCTGGAGAGGTGTGAATAAAAACCGCCACGGGTTTTGTTCTAAGTTTAGATCTAAACTTTTCGACATTGGCTATTTGTCATTTTGGCTAGCTGTAGTATCTGAGTAGTTATACAAAAGCTCGGTTTGTGTTAGGTCCGGAGGAAGCTAGGGGTCAGTGATTCACACACATAGCTGCTCAATTGCTATAGAATGACAAACATAGAATAGGGATCTAACTACTTATATAGCTATAGACCGAGCTTACCCGGAATGTATATCGCGCGAGTCCTAACAGCTTGGATACGACTCAGATCACAAGCTGGATATAGCATGTCAACGAAAAATTGGCCTATCTAGGTACTAGACTGGAAATACTAATAGGTATTCCCATAGGTCGGAAGAAGTCAACAGAGAAAAGGCCTAGATCCTAAACCTCTTGCAATCGCAAAAGCTGTCAAAAGCGGTCAAA